>PVHY01005393.1:0-83725 GCA_004024945.1 Uropsilus gracilis | reverse complement strand
TGGCTGCTCTGGCTAGTCCCCCCCACACACATAAGTTGTGTACTTTCGTTTGGTTGTCCATATATTAGTGAAACCATTTGGTTTCTGTCTTTTTCCTTCTGACTTGTTTCTGCCAATATGATTTCTTCAAGGTACATTCATGTTACCATAAAATCATCAAATTTGTCATTTTTAATTGATGCATAATATTCCATTGTGTATATATACCACATCTTTTTCATTCAGTCATCTGTCTCGGGGCATTTGGGTTGTTTCCATGTCTTTGCAATTATAAATAGTGCTGCAGTGAACAACCGGACACAGGTGTCCCTTTGTACAAACATTGAGGTCTCCTTTGGGTAGATTCCCAGAAAAGCAATGTCACTAGCAATCAGGGAAATGCAAATCAAAACCACAATAAGATACCACCTTATACCAATAAGAATGGCCCACATCCAAAAAGCAGGTAACAACAAGTGCTGGCATGGTTGCGGAGAGAAAAGAACACTCTTATACTGCTGGTGGGAATGTAAACTGGTCCAGTCACTATGGAAAGCTGTGTGGAGGACCCTCAAACTAATGAACATGGAACTACCATTTGACCCAGCAATTGCTCTTCTGAGTTTAAAATTGAACTGTTATATTCCCAAACCTATTCTTACTACTATGACAATACTTCTGATGCTCTCATACTTACATATGCAAAGAGTTTAAAGGCTCATTTTCCCTGCAATTGGCCTGAAGATTGATATTAGTTAGTAAGCTTTGTGTTGTTCTTTTCAGAACTTTTGACCAAGTCTTATTCAAAGTAATGATAAATTTCTTCAATCCTTTCTTTTCATTAATAGGACACAACTGTCACAAGTTTTTTAATGAATCAATGTTTTTTACAAGATGGGCATCTGTAATTTTTAGAGGAAGCATTTGAGATAAATGAATAAAAGTATGCTTTTATATACTAAAATGCACGTAACAGTATAATGTGACCCCATTTTGTAAAACAATCACAAATAAAATGTCTTTCTGTAATTATATATTTTAACAAATACTAAATGTGTTTATGTTTTTATAATTATAATAGCATGAAGAAAGCAGCAAATTGCTAAGTTGAGTTTGGAGATTACATGATAGGGAATAAGGGAAAACAGGGGAAAGAGATGGGAATAAAAAATAAGAAAAAAAACTGCATCTACAATATCATCTCATTTATGCAAAAGAAAATGTATGTATGTATGTATGTTTAATGTGGACATATGACCATTTTGAACATTTGTATCTGCTCATATACACAAAATACTTTCGAATATCTTTTGAGCTATATTACTTTAGGAATATGAACTGAGTACCAGAAAGATTGATCAACCTTTAAAATCTAAAGCAATGAGATTTGGCCATTTAATTTGGGGAAGGGGTTTAAGAATTTAATTTTTTTAATATTAATATAGTCCAAAAAAGTCATTAATTACTCTTAAAGAAATTTCATAGCTGGAAATATTCCTCAGAGGAAACATGATTGACCCCTTACTATGTGCCAGTTATTAGTAGTAGGTTCAAAAGAATGAACAAAATAAAAATTTTTGCTCTGGAAGTTTATATTTTAAGGAAATAAAAAATAAACATGGAAAAATTATTCATAATTTCAAGGACATTCAAGTGCTCTGAGCAAAAACACAGGACTGTCTGGTATTTATCTGAAAATGATGACCAATGATGGTCAGATTTAGAATTTAAGTGCACTGCATAAAATACAGTGATAATTTGATCATTATCTGAAAATTACAATATGTCATTATATTTGATATAATATTCAGAAATTATGGCATCTGATGGGTTTGGTATGGCCAGTGACAGAAACATTTAAGAATAATTTCTGTTTTGGGCTTGAGAAGCATTGAGTGTATGATGGTACTATTTGCTGATACAAAGAAGGAATGAGAGAGGAGAGATGTTTTTGAGAAACCTAGAGTTATATCTTAGCTATGTTTGGCTAGAGAACCAATAAAACACCCAATAAGAAAATGTTGAATAAGCAATCAAATGTATAATTCTGATGCTCAGAAGTAAGGATGGAGATAAAAATTTATGAACCATAGAAAATATTTAATGCTATGGGACTTATTCAATTCTCCTAAGGAAAGTATAACCAGAAAGACTAGAGAATTGAAGAAGTAAACATGGGGCACCCCAACATTTAGACATCTGTTTTTTTTAAAAAATGGAGTTAACAAACCTAAAATCATAAGAAAACAGATTGGTCAAGGACACAGCCAAGTATAATAAATGAGAAAAGTTAACCTATATGGCTAAAAATACATGTGGTTGTACAAAAATGAGGTATTTCTTCTTGAGCTTGAGTGCATCTATTTTTTTCTAGAAAATCTAAGACAAAAGTTATCAATTGAGAGTTAAAGAGAATAAACACTGTTTTTAGTTTAGGAGAGAGAAGATATGGAAATAGTCATCTAGGGACAATGAAGTTGAATTTGCTAGAAAAGTGAAATAGGATTTTCTGAGTGTTCAGTGCTTCTGAGACCAGTGGTTCATAAATCTAAAGCAAGATCAGCCAACATTGTATTGGGATTTTTCTCTAGCTCTTTCAATCTGTTCTTGAATGGGGTCAGGGTATACATTTAACTGGACTTAATAAGAATTGAGTTTGGGCAGGTGAATAGAGGGAGGTTGGGGAGTGATGATGAGAATTAAATGTTTAGTAAGGAAATAGTTATAGGTCAAAACTTGGAATCTGAGTTGGGTACCCGGGGAAGAGGAACATCACTAGAGAGTTGTAAATGCCAATATTGAGGAAGGTTCAGTTGCTAATAAGTTTTTAGAAGGTAGAGTAACAAAGTGGGAATGGAAGAGTTAGGAATTAGCAGGATAGAAGGCAAATTCATTAGGGAGGAAAGTGAGAAGTTGGTGCAGTTACTGGTAGCAGGTTTGAATATAATTATATACATGCATATATATTAATATATATGGTGCATGCAGGCAATCTGTGTGTGAAGCAAAGCCACCTTTGCTTCATTCAGAAGCAAAGGATCTGTCCACCAGGAAGATCTGGTTATTTGAAAATGAGTTCTTCCTTTGTGGGATAATTTATGACTATCCAAAGTCCTTCAGTCAACTCTCCATGCCACTGTCCTCCTGTCCACTTTACCCAATGACTTCCTGCCAAAGCCACATTCCTGTTACCCCAGGTCATTTGGGGGAGATATATCTGAATCTTGGGGCTCCTATTTCCTACTGACCTGGCTCCACATTAAAGTTCCTTCATTTACCAAACCCAGTCACATATCTTTGTGCACATTGGATACATGAGCCCCCATTTGTCTTAGTAAAGATAAATAATCAGGGAGGATCCATCTTTTCATGGGAAACCTGTAGATATGTGAAGTCTTGAAACTGGTCAGGGAATCTTAGAGCCCCCAGCTCACATCACTGGAAAAACACATTGCCCCTGCCCCAGCCCCTGCCCAGACCACTCACCCTAGCTAGAAAGGTTCAAAACATGTCTTCAGACACCGGCTATCATTTTGTATATAAATTTTTTCCCACTCATATAAAGGACCAAGCACTAGGCTGAAAACTAAACAAGACCGTAACTTTGAACCTAAGAGGATAAAATTGAAGCTTCTTAAGGAAGTACTTAGGACTCAGTTCCAGGGCAATACTGCTTTCTAAAATACTAACAGAACCATTTGCAATTTTTTTTAAGGGAGAGGAGAGTGGCAGGGAAGGAAGAAAAAAAAGAAAGCAAAAATTCCTAAAGCACAAATTCTCTTCTAATAGCAAATATCAGAGGAACCTGGGACAGCTGGTGAATAAGTAGTGTATTCTCTCTAGCCTGTTTCTGCTGTGACCCTTTTAGTGTAGTCCACTGTGACAAAAGTTGAGGAGGAAGAAGGAAAGTAAGGGAAAAATGAGTAACAGAAAGAAAATGAAACAAAGATATGTCATGCATATTCTGAGTAAGTTCCATCAATAAAAAATTAAGTTGACTGTTAATTATATTTGTTTCAGGTAACATGATGAAAATGCCTATATTTTTGTTGAACAAATTGGTTTTCCAAATGCAAAGGTCACTCATTTCAATAGTTGAATTTTCTGACTTTTTCCAATTATCAGAGCAATGCATGTGGAAAATAAGAAATAATAAAGAACCAGTAGGGTAATACTATATTACAGGCAGCATGAAAAAAAAAGTCTCTTGGGAAAGTCAATAAATAGGCAGCTTAATTAAATGATATTACTTTTGGGTTACTGTCTAGGCAATATTTTTTTTAATTTGGAAATAGGAAAATTAGCTCTAAAGACAGTTTGTTTTCTAAAGATTATTTTACTCAATAATTGCCACATAATTAAATTTTCATATATATGTTCACCCAAATGTTCTCAAAACTGGAGAAATTCACCATCTGCCGTACACAACACTTGGGATAAAATGACTATGTCAGAATCATAACAATAAAAAGTTACATGCTTCCAAGCTCACCACCTGACTCCTTTGGACTGAGGTAGGCTGAAAACCCTAAGACTGATTCTTCCTTGAGTCACAGAGGACATGATATTAGTCAATAGCTTGGGTCAGAGAATTTTTCAAATCATAACACACACATACAATCTTTCACAAAAATCAAACTTTAAAGCAAATGTATTGAAAATATTTGTCTATAGTTAAAGGGAGGAATATCATTCTCTTGGAGCATTGAACAAAACAAATTTTTTCACAAGCCAAGTTTATTAACACTTAGGCAATGCACAATTTCAGAAGCAATTGCCCACCTATTGTGTGAAACAAACTAGAATAGATTTCTTATTTAAAAATTCAGAGACAAACCTATTCCAACCACATCATGGGGAATAGAGAGATTCAGATCATCTTCTCCCTTTATCACATCTAAAAGAGAAACAAAGCTAAAATAAAATTTGTTCAAAAAACATTTTGTATGTTAATCAACAGACACAGGACTTACCCACAGAGGTTTTGCACTGAGCTTGGTAGCTTGAGAAGGAAGCGGCGAGGGTGACCATAGGGTAGCAATTATCCTGGTCTGGGGACAATGGAGGGCCTGCCACAGATGGTGTTACTGAGCGAGGTAACTTACCAGAAGGACTTATCAAAGATAGAGTGATGCAAATTGACATGCACATGCAGAAGACCATAGGTTTCAACACTAGGACTTTAATAACTGGTGACATGGTAAGGGAAGGTTTCTCCTCCAAGCAGAAATATCTGACAAACTGGACCTCAGCAGCAACGGTGGGCTCAGCTGCTGAGAGTTTGACAGTAGTTGGAATATGTGGAGGATACCACTCCCTACTCCCTCCAGTAAGATTCAAGTAGATGATTAGCTGTGAACTTCAGTCTGGGCACCTAGTTTGGTGGTAGTCATTGTTGTATAACTGAAATAACACAGGGCACATAGCCTACAGCTGATTCCTTCTGGTTAGCCCTAAAAGGTGGTCTGTGTCTGGTTGTTCATGCCCTGCAGATCAAGCCAGGTGGCCCTTGACAGGTGATTCAAGTTTGGTAGAAAATGCTGCCCACTGCAAAGAGAAACAGAAATCAGGTAGGGTGAGAATTCAGGAGCCCTGAACTATTGAATAAAACTTGCTTTGGAGAAAGAAGAGAAGGCAAGAAGACATTTATCACTCTGGAGTTGATATCACTCCTCACCAGGACTGAGACCAAGAATGAATATTTAAGCACCAGCTTTCTCTCCCTCTTCCAGCTTCTAGGATAGACAAAGAAAAGAAACAAACAAAGAAAACTAGATTCACAATGCCCCAACCACAAAAAGCAAAAGAGTAGCACACATTTCTAGGAACAAGGAACATCTGAAGACAAGATGGAAAAGCAGAGGGAAAAGAATAGACATACAGAAACATACACTAAATACACAAAAGAGAGGACCTAACAAAGATATTTAGATTATTAATCGTAAATTAAATCTGAGAAGAGAATGGTATCAAGAAATGGCAACAAAGGAAATGTTATTTTCAAATTCTAAAACAATGCTATTATATTCAGTATCAGATAATCATGGTTTGAGGTAGGATAGAATCCATTTATTCATAAACACCATTCATAAATGTTTATCTTATGCAGATGTTATGCAGAATAAGTTCCAAATTAAAATTATATCCCCTAGGAAACTTAAAGTCTAATTGAAAATGGAATGCATAATTAGAAGAGATGATCACTTACAACTTTTAGGAAACTTGAATACATTTGATCACATTTTGACCAGCTAACAGTATTATGTCATTTTTCTGTATGCATTTGAGTGATAGCTTAGCTGAGCATAGAATTCCAGAAAATCATTTCAACCAGAATTTTAAATGTGACTCCATTATCTTCTAGCTTCCGGTTTTACTCTAGCTCTTATGAGTCTTATGCTTGCTCAAGTCTAATTCCTGATCATTTTTTTTCTTCCTCGGCAGATTTTGGGAGTTTCTTTTTTCCTCAATATTCTGAAATTTCATAATGACATACACAATGCTGCTCCTTTCTCATCTTTTGTTCTGTGGCCTTACTATGATGCTTATCAGTCTGGCAATTCATATCCTTCAGCTATGAGATATTTTCCTGATAATTTCTCCGATTCTTTATTCCCCATCTGTTTTATCTCTTCTCTCTTTTTGTTTATTCTGATATTTGGATGATGGCACCATTTGAACTTTCTTTGTAAATTTCAAATCCTTTATGACTTTTCACCTCTTTGGCTATTTTAATTATGAAATTTCTTTAAATTTACTTTTCAAACAGTCCATTGAATTTTTAATTCTGATCCTATAGCTTTCATTTTTGAGAATTCTTGTTTGCTTCCTTGCTCAATATTCCTTTCCATTTCATTAACAGAATATATTTTTTCACTTATGTGGGGCTACTAATTGCAGGATGATTTTCATTTTACTTTGTTATTTAGATTTTTATTTAATCTATATTTGATTTTTATGTATTGGAATTCCTATGCATGTCAGCAAGCTGCCTTAAAGGTCTATCAAAACTTGATTATGTTCATTTTAAGAATGAGGTACTAAAAATTTGCATAGACTTTTTATGTATAGATGGGATTTGCCAGTGTTTCATAGGTGTGGATCTAATGGTGCCATGTCCCTGGGCCCTGATTATCAACAGCTATTTTCTCTTAAACTGTTAAGTTTGGCCAAGAGCAACCCCTGATCATACAGAAGAGTCTTATCTGCAATACCACCAATATTATCAGAACTGATTCAGGAAATGAGGGGAAAGAAGTTATATGGCACAACTGTAGACTTCATTCAATATCTTTTTTATATATATTTCCCCTATTTTCAGCTTTGCTCAAATTCAGGAAGTGTGTTTGGTCCAGTCTCTTTAATATGAGCCTTCTAATCTTCTGTCAGCATGGAGAAGGGCTTAGCAAATTATGACAAAAAATTAGGGACTCTTTCTGTACAGGATTTCAACCAGTTACCTACTTGTACCCCTACTTGTACAGCTCACCCTTTTTTTAGAAGTACCTGAAATTCCTAAACCTTTCTGGAGCTCTGTGGCAGGACTAAAATGACCTTCTTGCTTCCCTCACTGCTGCCTTGGTAGTCATATTATCCTCTACCTGTGTTACCATTCAGTTAGGTAGGTGACAGGCTAAAGATGGCAGCAAATTTTTGGTCCCATTTGTTTTTTAGTGACTACTACTTTGACTGGGACTACTACTACTAATGTTTTTTAGGGACTATTACTTTGACTACTACTATGGCAGAGATGGAGCAATACAAGTTGTCATACCTAAGCCATAACTGAGTGACAGCTTCCGTATCTTATCTCTTGGATACTCATTCTAGGACACTTGTGCCACCAGGTGAATAATCCAACCACACTGCCACATGGCAAAGCACTAAGACTACATGGAAACAACAGAGACATAGCTGAGCCCAGACTCCCAGCTGCCTCTGCTAAAGTGTGTGAGTAAATCCAGGATGGATACCCCAGGTCAGCCAGCTGCCAGGTGTATACCCCTGAGGGACTATGCCTTAAGGGATGGAAGAATCACCCAACTGATCATCGCTCAAACTTTTGACCTCAAAAATTATGCAGCATGATAAGATGCATGTTTAGTCCATTAATTGTTGAGATTATTAATGATGATATACTTTCCCCACTCTATATATTTTTTTCTTCTACTGTTCTTTTTGTCCTTTGGATTTATGATTCTTTTCATCTCTATTTTGTCATTTCACTGAGCTTTTACCAGAAGAGGCGGTGAATGCATACTGCTATTAACCATGTGTAATGAAAAGGTGTCTCATTTATTCTTTAATCTTTTATGTTATAAAGAGCAGTTTATTTTTTATATATTCCACTGTTAAGTTTTTGTTAAAATTTCAGAACCTAAATGGGAAATTCTGATGATATAAGCTACCTCTTCCATTAACTACACTTCCATAAACCAAAGTCATTGTGATAAAACAATTGCATTCCTTCTGGTCTACCAACATATTTGTGATATTAAGATGGAATCATATTTCTAATAAAGTTTAACCTTCATTTTTCTTCTCAGAAAAGCTTACGACAGATAACAGCAATGAATTTAATGCCACATGTCAACTCATTTTACAGAATCAAAGAGACTGTCTTTTTTAAATCTCGTTAAAGAACTGTCTAATCTCATCTTTAAGCCCTATGCCTGACAGGATCCATCAGTAAATGGTAAAGACTGGGTCAAATTAATGCTTTCTGGCATGCATTAGCAGCAGCCAGCAAATTCATTCATTACCATGTGAAATACACCCAGCATTTAAAAGAGACAGAGATGTCATCTGAGAAGCGAACACACTACCATTTCATCCCAATCACTCCTGCACTCACCCAAGTTATAACACAAGGTCTCTTTCAGGAGCATGGCGATAGGTCATCCCATCCAGTGTTTCCCAGGAAGTCAGTACCACCATTAACATATGTCTACACAACAACTACAGTGATTTAGGGTTTTATATGAGTCAGTAATTCTAGTTACCATAAGCCTGATTATAGCAGACAATCAGAGAGGGGGAGAAAACAAAGGGTAGCCCTATATGTCTGTATTTTGAGGTAGGTGCTTAGCAGATTTTAGTTTTCTGTCCATTTCTTTTTCCCTATGTTGAAATATTTGATGAATACTATGTATACCAATTCAGGAAAATACTATGTATGCCAATTCAGGAAAAGGGGAAGAACAACTCTCAAAAATATGTTGCAGTAGTTTAATGCTTCTCAAGCGTTAATATACATACAAATCACCTCCTTAAATTACAGATTCTGACTCAGTATTTCTCATTAATGCTTTCCAACAGGATGCAAAAATATGCCAGCAATGCTGGTCCATAGAATACTCTTTGAGGTATGTGTGTGAGTGCACACATGTGCACATATATATTTGAGATAGTTATCTCTAGTCTGTCAATAAAATCTTATTCTTCCCTTGTGCCAACAAAATTCAAAAGAAGTTTTATTGGAAGTTTAGGATAAAAGGATATAACATAGCAACACAAAAACCAAATACATGTATCACTAAATATCTCATGATTCTGTGAGTTTTATAAAAAAATGTTTTCATTTAAATTGTAATCTTCCACGGCTTGTGTTTTTTTCATCATGTTTCTATAATTTATTTATAGAGCTACAGCTTCAACGATGACAATTTTTTGAAACATAGGCTGGGGGACATGTTCACAAGTGTTTATTATTATGCTTCATAATTAAACATCACTTTATATTCTTTTATATGTAACAAATATCACTTTCTGAAAAAGTTTTAACTAAATACTTGGCCTCAAATTCCTACAGCTGCAAAGAAATAAATAGTCTTACGACCACTAATATCTCCCTCCAGAAGCATCTTACTTCTGATAATTTTTTTATGGATCCCATTTGAGGGCCTCTAATTTGTTTTCCTCTAATTGCAGTTCTTAATCCTTAGATCCCTATTATTGATTTTTCTATGTCTTATTCAACATTAATTTGTGATAGACAAGCTAGATGTCTTAGCAGCTTAATATGATAATACATTATTCTTGCTTATATTAAATCTCAACTTGAAGTGCCTGTCAGATCTCCTGAGCAACACAGGTAGATGGACAACTCAAGATTCAGGATATTTCCATGGTGTGCCCCATCATATGAGAAGTTTTCCCTTCCATCTGGCTAGTTGTGGGGAAAGAATGAAGATGATTACACAAAAACACTTTATGATCATGCCTGGAAATATCCCAAATCACTTGTAGTCACCTCCCACTGGAAAAGTTCAGGAATACTGGGAAATATGTCTTCCTATATGCACGTGAGAAAAAAATAAAATGATTTTAAATACTTTAAAAAATGATCTACCCACTCTCACTACCTCCATGTATAAAAATGCCTTACAAACTAAATTCTTTGTAAAATTATGAAATGAGTGGATAGGGAACTACCCATGAAGAGGAAAATATTCTGTCTGAATACAGCTGACTCCATCAATAAATGCTAAATATCTTGAAATTCCATTTTCTTTTATTGTTTAAAAAAAGATGCCTACATAATTGAAGTGCAGTAAAATATTTACTGAAAACTGCATTAACGCCTTTGGGTAATGTATAAAGGAAATCATATTTCCTTTTCTCCAATTGCTTATAATCCAGTTTAAAAGAAATGATACTAGCCAGGCAATAACACAAAATGTGTTTATCAACTGAAAAACAACACATTATAAGATTAATTACAAAAGAGTATTGAAAATATTGTGGAATATAAAATTTGATAAGGAGTATTTAAATTATGACTGGAGAAATATGGAATAGTTTAAAAAGATAAATAGACGAGATGCGATAGATGATGACAGGTAGATTAATAGATGGACAAATAAAAAAGATAGTTAGAATAGAATCTTTTCTCCTAAAGGTGCAAACCATTCTTACAATTCTTATGGTACAAACAGGCACAATTTTAAATATTTTTATTAGTTGACCTATGCTGCAGTGCAGTAGGTCCATTTATCCTATGTTCACTTCCTAGTATAGTTTATGCTTCTGTAAAAATAAGGTACTAACACAGTTCTATTCTAATTGCTATGTTTCCTTTTTATATTAAGAAAATCCCCTGGGTAATTAGAAAACAGACAGGTTCCTTTATCCCATGAGGCTTCTAATGTCAGTAGACAACATCCTGTGTGACCCTTAAAATTAATCATACACCAGAGTGCCTCAAAATGAACTTTGGTAAATAATTCAACTGTGATAGAATTTGCATATCAGAATTACATTGTAATCAAGTGCTTCTATTTCAACTCCCTCCTCATCTCAGCATCTCTCTCCTAAATGTGATTCTACCTGCCTGGTGAGAACAAAGGTGAGGTGCAGTGAAAGGGATGTCAACAGATAGGTGGCCATTTCATCCTCTGGGGCCTCAGTAATAATGTTTAAGCCGATGGTAAAGCTGCAGTTAGATTTGTAGCTATGGCTTGGAGCAAGAGATAAACATTATCTAGCACGATAGGATTTTCTTGTATTAGGAGTTTTATAACAGGAAAATGGAGCCATTTAGAAACGTAGAAAGGAATAGTTAGGGCTCATGGTAAGCAATACCAATGTCATCTAAAATTCTAAGATAGTGAGTTTTCACCTCTTCCACGCCCCCATCATGCCTCAATTGTATTGTTAGTTTTTGTCTGAAGTTTTGTTATATTTTTCTATATTCTACATATAGGTGAGACCATCTGGTATTTATCTTTTTCCTTCTGACCTTAATTCTCTTATCATCAATCCTTCCAGTTCAATCCATGTTGCAGCAAGTGACATGAATTTATCTTTTTTGATTGCTGAGTAGTACTCCATTGTATATATAGCAAGAGATTCATTCATCTTTTGGGGGGTATTTAAGTTGTTTCCATGTCTTAGTTATTGTAAATATTGCTGCAATAAACATAGGAATGGAAGTTTTCTTTCAAATCACTATTTTGTGTTCTTTGGGCCATTTCGTAGGACTGGAACAATGTTTTGAGGAGCCTCCACATGGCCTCCATAATGGTTGGAAAAGTTGACTCTGATTATTTCTCCCAGGAGGGTGAGTCTCATTATGCCACCCAATATTTCTACCTATTTATTTTGCCACTAACATTTACATCTACCCTCAGTAAGTCAAGAGTTTGCAATAATTAGGAAACATATATATATATATATATATATATATATATATATATATGAGAATGGAGAGCACACAGTAAACAATTCATTGTAATATCGTGCATTATATAATATATAAACTTTTGAAAAGGTAGTTAAATGTGTCTAAAATTCAAAAGAATGAAGAAAGCACTTGCAGCAACCCAGAGATGATCAGATATTGTAGTAAGCAATAAGGTCTCTTTATATTTTCGAGTCAGTGGTTCCCCTATCTCAATCCAGCCATGAGCATATCACATAGGGAACCCCAAAATACTGCCTACCATGCTCAGATTCTAAAACAGCATAGAGAATGGTGTTAACAAGGAAAATATGAGAAGCAATAGGTCTAGGAACAGAGAAGAAGTCACACAGATTAAGGATTACAGATTGACCATTAGGTTGGTAATTATGAAATCAAAGACAACCAATCCTTTAGATAATTAAAATGTACTAAGGAAGAGTTTGCAGGTAGAAAAACAATGAGCAAGGCATACAATCCACGAACACATAGTGCAGATATAATAATGTAAATTAAATTAAATGATTAAACTTGAATAATGGCACTCAAAATTTTGTACTACCCTATTTAAATGTGAAAAAAATATCATTTAATATAAATTTATTTTTATAAACAACCTCATCTTGTTTTAAGGCCCCATTTTAGTATGTTATCAAGACAACAAAATTTTAACTTGTCTATTTAAAGCATCTCAGATTTTTCTTTAATTTGATATTTCAGATTAGATTTTGCACATGTAATCTCAGGGAACACATTTCAGTTCTCCTCATTCTCCTTGATCTAAATCCTAGGGAGTTTACATATCATTGTGGCATCAATGTAAGGCATGTCTGATGTGTACTTGTCCATGCTTTGCAGATCTTCACTTCTTTGAAAATGTACTTCGTTTCCCATGATCCTTTATGCCTGCTACACTAGCATGTGCGGAAATAAGACTTTTTCAGATCGTATCTGTAAGTCTTACGGTCTCATCCTCCTTTCCCCAACCACAAGGCTCTTCTAAGCTACCCTAAGTCTACATATAAGGAAACCTGATAATGTCAGTTTGCTATGTCAGTACCCCATTTGTGCATATTCCAAGTTCAGGTTTAGATACCCTTGTCAAATAGATCTAACCTCCCACATCAATGATGTGATGCTGTTCTAGTACCAGATAGAATGTGAAGCATTCCTGCCATATACCTAAGAAAGAAGAGATAAGACACTCTTATCCCTTGCTATATCCTCCACTCCACCTCATTTTAGTAACAGAGGATTTTCTACTTTACCATTTTATCTGACAAGAAGACCAGATGGTTGAAAAATGAGTGGATCCCTCCAGGAGGAAAGCTACACCATAAACTCAAGTATAATAAAAATGATCATGTAAAATGGCGTATTTATCAAATATTATTCTTTAACATTTGGGAAGCTGGTGTGGTAAGTTATGTCCAGCTCTGAAAATACAGCATAGACAAGGGTGACTGAGACATAGGTATGAATGTCTTTCATAATATTAAGTGAATCACTGATAGGCATTGTGCCCACAACTCGACTAACTGTTCAAAAAGCAGAGAAGGACCTGCGGTTTCTTGTCACCTCTGAATTATTAGTTTTTAAACTCCCCATATTCAGCACTGATCACAGGACCTAGGAACAACTCTTCATGGAACAAGGGCAATATCATGTAAATGCATACATTCTTCTTTGTACTTTTCTCATGGACATAATTTATACAGTGGTTTGCAATGCAACCAAACTGAAAACAAATTTGAGTGAAATCCTGCTCATCTTTCAGGTGTCTCTTTGTCTGATTCTCACTTCCATAGGTGTGCCTAGTTTAGTGTCTCCCACCACTGAGCTTCTTGATACTTTTTTTCCCTACTTTATCTTCACCTTGACCTTTAGTTTTCGTCTTCACTAAAATTTAGCTTTTCAAATAAAAACTATTTCCCCTGAACTATAACTTTTTAAAAAACCATTTGGAAGGCTTACATGGCAGGGGTTCTGTTAAGATATGAAACATACCATTAATCTTTGCCAAAAAGTAAAATTTCACAGATGATGAACTCATATTCACAACATTAGAATAACTTGTCCAAAGTGACACAAAAGGAAAGGATATAGAACCAGGTTTTGAAAGCAGAACTATCTATCTTTAAAAAATATACTTCTTCACTATGTCAAATATAAAAATCCTTGTTATACAAGAGCATTCATTAAAAAATACCATGTGTCTGAAAAAAAGGTTATGCAGAGTCAATGAGTGATTTTATATGTTTTTACAGGAGCTCTGATGACTTTAAACTGTACCTTTGAATTTCTTTTTGGACCCTTCCTGATCCCTGTTATGCCAACTTTTCCCTTGGATATCATCATACAAGTTATCCTCTCTCTGGATTCATGACTCCCACTGTTGCAACAGAGTTTTTGAAAGATAACCATATCAAAAGGAAAATAATTGTGCAGTTACCCTTTTTAAACCTTCTTCAATTTTTAAAAATTTAAAAATTTCTAAATTTTAGAAATGTTTAGTCATGACATGTTCTAAGTCACAGAACCCTTGTAACATTCCATTCCAGAGTACTGTGACTCATTTCCTAAGGTTGCTGTAACCACAAACCTGATAACTGAAAACAACATGAAATTTTGTCTTTATTTCTGGAAACTAAAAATTTAAAATCAGCTTCAGAGAACTAAACTTGTCAATAGGGATGACCTGCACAGGAGGGTCCAGGGAGAATCTGTCCTTTCTAAATGCTGGAGGCCAGCTATGTCCCTTGGTGAATTGCCACTTCCTCACATCACTTTAATCTCTGCTTTTCATCACCACCACTGATTCTTCATGGTCGAAACTCACTCCACTTTCTTTTTAGGGTGCATTTTGTGATTACATTTAGAGATAATCCAGAGTCACCTTCCCACCTTCAGATCATTAACTTAATTGCCTATGTAAAGTCACTTTGAGCATGTAAGAAGACAGTCACAAATTCCAGGGATCGGGAAAAGGATATCTTTGATGAAGTCATTATCTAGATTATCACATCAGTGACATATGATAACAGTAAAATATCAAATGTCAGCACTACCATGAAAATGAAAGAAAATACTACTGTAACAATAGTAAAATAACTTCGGTAATACAACCCTCATTAGTTTTTTTAAAACAATATTTTCAAGGACTTTATATTGATTGCATTTAAAGAACTTTATAAAATTTTCAGTAAGCATTTCAGAATACCCAAGTGGGGAAGTCTTCATGGACAACTTATTTTTCTTTTCACAATTGAAAAAAGAAAAGAAAAGCAGATTGGAAAAAGAAAAGAAAAGCAGCTAAACTTACTTCAGAAAGGATCAAAGCAACACTTTCTATCTACACAAGGTGCAATTCAAATCAAATCATGGGAAAATAACTTTAAGCATATACATAATGTATAAGGTCTTAAGGATATATCATCTTATTAATTTGATTATAGTAATAGCAAATTATAATGTTTTATAATTAACATAAAACTAAGGTAGGTATTACCAAAGTAAAGCTTATCAAATAACAAGGAAAAGTAAACAAGGTTGTTTAAATATCATTCAAAATATCTTTCAGAAAATTCTGTTTAAGTTAAAAGCAAAATATGATACATTTTAGCATTGTCCAAAACGTCCTGACTCTAGGATCAGAGTCCTATTCTGACTAAAGTGCCAGTTAACTTCTCTGTACCTCTACACCTAGTAGCATTGTTTTGCAAAATAAATGATACAAAAGAAATTATTTAGAGTAGTACTTGGCAAATAATAAGCTCCCAAAAAAGCTATTTTCTTTGTCTCAGCTTTCATAATCATCAGCTCCATCTTTACAAACAAATAAATTTTGGAATGACCATGAACTGCTGATCTTAAAGTGGTGACATAGTGAAGTAATTTCGAATACTTGCACTCATCAAATTATATCACAGAAACAGACTGCTAAAGTAATAGATACATAGATCAATGAAACAAAACAGAGAACCCCAAGATGGACTACTATAAATTATGTTTAACTGATCTTTGACAAAATTACAGAAACAATTCAACAAAAAGTTAGTCTTTTCAACAAATGACTATGCAGCAATTGAACATCCATAAGCAAAATGAAAACCGTTGATTTAAGCCTATGTATTATACAAAAAACTCAAAATGAATCATAAGCAAATATAAAGCCTAAAACTAAAACTTTTAGAAAAAAAATTTGCACAAGAGAAATTCTTCAGAATCTAGTGGGATTGCTCTAGAATTGCTACCAAATGTACAATCCCACCAAAATAAACGGATAAATTGGATTTCATCAAAACTCAAAATGTTGCTCTGATAAAGCACATGTGGCAAAGACATAAAGATGACAATTAGCATGCCAAAAGAGATTTAACATCATTAGCCATTAGGGAACTACAAATTAAAACTACAGTGTTGTTCCACCACATACCAATCAAAAAGGCCAAAATAAAAAGTGACAACATCAAAGGTTGACAAGGCTATAGAGAAACTGAATGACTCATAGATAGCTGTTGGGATTGTAAAATGATTAAGTCATTCTGGAAAACAATTTATTGGTTTCTTGTTTAACTAAAATTAAACTAACCTACCATACAATGCAAATGATTATACTCCTGGACATTTATTCCAAAAAATGAAAAATTATTTTTACACAAAAACATAGTTTTAATAACAAGAAAAATTGTTATCAATCTCCATATTGATCAAGAGACAAATAGCTAATGTGTGTTATCTTCATATTATGGGATTCTACCAGCAATAAAAAAATTACTAAGACATGCAATAATCTTGGTGAACTACAGAAAATTGTATCATATGAAAATGCCAATTTCCAAATTCTATTATAGAACTTTCTGAAAAGGCAGAACTATAAAGATAGTAAAAATATCAGTATTTGTGAAGGGATAAATAGATGCAGCACAGAAAATTTGGGAAGTTGTAAAAATATTTATGTGATACTATTATGGTAGATATGTCATTATAGCCTTGGTTAAACCCACAGAATGTGCAATATAAAAAGTGATCCCTATATAAGACATATAAACTATGATATTAGAGTGATAATGGTGTGTCTGTGCAGCTTTATTGGTTGTATAGGAAATCTCTATGTGCACTCTACATAGGAAAAAAATTAGTATGTGCACTCTATTTTGCTGTGAAACTAAGACACCTCTAAAAGAAATAAACATGGTTTTGAAAATAGTTACCTACCATATGATTTCACTTATATAATATTTGTTTAAGGAGAACGGTGGGGGTGGGGAGGCTGGGGAGTGGGAAGCGGGTGGGAGGTGTTGAATATGACAAATGGGCAACAGAGAGATCTGTAAAGTTGGAGCTATTCAGCTATTCAGTTTCTTGACTGTGGTAGTGGATACATGAACCTACTTATAGGGCGATCAAACTGTATGGAACTTAACACATTCATGAACACACAATACACACATACATGCATGTGCACAAATACAAGCCAAACTAGGGAATTCTGAGTAAGCTTGATGGACTGTATCCACATCCATATTCCAGTTGTAAATAAGCTATCATTGATTCCACTGGGAAAATTAGACAAAATGTGCAGAAGGTTACTCCATCTTATTATCACAGCTGCCTACTGATTACAATTATTCCAATTTTAAACAAGACCAGTAGGTTTTACAAGAGAAACTTGCAATAATCTCCTACTTTGGCCATTTATAGCCAAATGCTGATGCAACAAATGCTGATGCTCATCTGTTTATGAGCATGTTACTATGAGAACAGATATATATGATATATAGAAATGATCTGGCATCCTAGTGCCAGAAGCTTACTGAATCTTCCCTATGAAAATGTTCAGCCTTACATAAAGATAAAGCCAACCACCAACAAAAATACTATATCATATAGCAGGGGGCAATGAAAATCAGAAAGAGTCATAAAGAGAATTTCTTTCTCTTCAATAAGCAAAAAGTATGCTTCTGGCATTTTCTCAGATAAAAAGAGAATAAAAATGAATGTCTGTACTGTAATTACTGCTTAAAAGTGAATTTCATGTGAACCATGAAATTGCACCCACTATCTAACTTGTAAAATGTCAAGATTTCATTGGGATCTAATTGATCCCATCTTACAAGAGATATCAATTTTGATACCACTAGAAGGAAAATGTTGAATATTAAACTAAGAGGCATCGAAACCAGAGAGCATCAATGAAAGATGAAGTATAGAGCAAAGGAGAAAAACCAAATGGGAAACAGTTTACTATTTGCAGTTAACTTTTACATTCTGAATTTTTTTGTGCCTTTTTCTCCTTCTGTTTCTATTACTTCTCTCTACCTCCTCTCCTTATAATTTTGTTTTGCTTTATTATTTTAGTATCCAGCATTCAATCTTATCATCCAGTTTTTACTTCAGTCGTTTGTTTATGTGCTTTAGACATATCTAATTTTTTTCTGAAAGACTTCAGAATAGTAGAGGGAAGTACAGAAATCTATGTGCATTCAAGATTGAGAAGTTGGCCTCCAGGGAAAGAAAATGCACAAGTAATATCAATAACTAAGTCTAGCTACAAAACCTTAGTCACCAGCAATGATAAAGCAAAGTGTTTTTCAATAAGCCATCTGTTCTGACCTATGGACTCAACTCTATGCTTAAACAAACAAACAAAAAAAATACATGTGATCTTTTCACTAAAATCTCTAATGCACCCACACTACAGGAGAACAGGTTTAGTATTCACATGACAAAACAAAATCTAATATGGGAGACAGATGCCCTTCAAGCTCTGCTGGGTGGGCTGTGTGTAGCTGAGACTGACATTTTACCAGAGGGTTCAACAAGGCAAACGCTATCTTAAGACACCACAGAGATACTGGTATTTGATAGTGGTACCCAAAGACTATACCTAGTAGGAGACTATGAGCACTGAAACAGCAAGTAAAATGTGTTACATAGGCACCAATAATTTAAAAAAGGACATACCTGTGAGACTACAAGAGATGTCCTATACATGCTCAGAAATGTAGAAGAGATGATGGATGATGATCATAAAATAGCAAGTAATAAAGTTTTCAGGAAAAAAATACAATTTTGCTATAATTTTTACCCTTAGATGGTGTAGCTCAAAGAAATATATATATTCAAAATATATTTTCACCAGCCCAAAAACCTGAGCTGGACACAGCAGATGGATAATCAAAAGAACCAATCCAGGTGAGACAGGAGAAACATCTATAGAAACATGGTATCATGAAGTGCACCTATGCACTCTCCAGGTCTAAAAGACCCAAGACATCATTTCAGAGATACCTTCTGGGAGAGCAAGGCACCCCTCCCCACTTTACAGGAGAGGAAAGGAAAGCCAAAGACTAGGAGCATCATGGGCCCACAGCAAAGCTGCAAACTGAGGCAGAGGAGATCATCTACAATGACCAATCACAATTGCCTCCACAGAGAAACTTCTTTACTGGCAATAGCAGGGGCTGAGACGCCCTAAATCTGATGCCAGAACCATAAGGTAAAGCAGCAAAACAATAGAGATAGGGTTGGAGAAGACAGCCTCCAACGAGAAAACATGGAGAGACAACAAATAAAAATAGACGGGCTGCCCAATGCAAACTTAAGGCTGAAAACCTACCATCAAGGCTCGCCTAGTTCTGAGAACATAGTCTTTCACCCAATGAAAGAACACTATTACAGGAAAGAAAGATTTTAATGGACTTAACACAGAATAGCAAACAACAAAGAGTGGGGTGTGAGAGAATGGAGGAGGCATCTGAGGGAGGGAGATGGGGGAAGATATCCCAAAAACCATTTACTGAGGTTGTGATTTAAAAATAAATATATATATTCATATATGTTAGATTGCCAGCAATTGATTAAGTAGTTATATATATATGTATATATATATATACCGCATATATAAACAATCAACCATGCAATAGATGTAATCTTTACCTCTAAGCAAGCTATAAGGTATATGTCAAGTTGGAAAATTAAAAATCATAAAAGAATATCCAGGTCTTCCAATACATCCCAATTTGCTCCATGATTATACAAAGTACCTAATAAATTTCTTCTTCATAAACAGAAAATCTCCTGGCCATCTTTAGCCATTATTTCCACATCTGAACTACACTCTTTTAAAAACATTCTTTAAAAGCTAGTCCTTCTTTGTTCTACTTCATGCCCCCTTGCTTTTGAACTATTATATCC
This sequence comes from Uropsilus gracilis, assembly GCA_004024945.1. NCBI lineage: Eukaryota > Metazoa > Chordata > Mammalia > Eulipotyphla > Talpidae > Uropsilus > Uropsilus gracilis. The sequence continues at coordinate 63,366 of PVHY01005393.1, read as the reverse complement.
TTGAAATGATTCCATTCATATATATACCTCTTCTATACTGCAAACTTTGTCTACATTAGTCATTTTCACCTTTCATTTCTTTCTTAAGAATAAACACTGACCTCAATTTTTTTCGTGTCCACAGGAAGCAATGGCCTGAAGATGTTTTATTATGACTGCTTCCATTGATGCTTCCTTGCCATTCCTGTAATGTAAGACCCAGAGTAGTTTCCTAGCACTCTGAAATACTTGACAGTGATGTATACCAGAGTTTTGTTAACTTTCCTGATTGTAAGGTGCTACTGTACTCGTTACTAGTATTTCCTTAATATTTGTTATTCAACAGATATTTCTTTGCAAACTTTGCCCCCAATTCTTTTTTCTATTTTTCTGAAAATTTTTGATATGGTATGAAAAAAAAATACAATGGCAAACAAAATTTTATTGTGAAAATAAATAAAATTATTGTGTTAACTAAATTCATTTAAATAAATATTTGATCTCACCAGAATATCACTTAATGATTCTCTACATGGTGTTTGTCACAAAGGAAAGGGAACCGGATGAAAGGAATGAGTGGAAAGAATAGCATCAAATTATCCATGCTACTAAAAGAGGACTCCAAGAAGCTGTTACTAAGTGTGGACTACTAGAGTCAGTTCTATATTTTGTGGGTTTTTTTCCTGGAAGCATTTACATGACTTGGAAATGTTCACAAGGTATACAAAAATAAACTTGCACCTAAATATTAACCTAAAATCTCAAAGAAACTGTATTAACGGCTGTGATGTTTGGTTGTAGTTTTATATTTTCATTGGTTTCATCTTGGTCTTGTTTTTATCTTATGGTTCTGAGGAAAAATGCCAATGTCCATACATACTGTGTTTATGGCTATATACAAGTTGATTCCATAAATAGAGTGGGAGTCATAGCAACCATGTTTACTGTGCTGAATATATTCTGCCCTATTACCTTTGACCACTCTTCAATTATATTTCCCATTTTATTTTCCAGGAAAAATAACACCTAATGAACACTGAGATGTATCATATTCCTTTTCATTCCTCACCAATTTCCCTGAAATTAACATGATCAAAAGTAGCTGTCACCTGTACATTTTACTTGTGGTGTCCAATGCAGAGTAAGAAAGAAATCTTTGGATACTCCCCCAGAAACAGAAATACATCATTGCTATTGGTAAAAAAAAAAATAAAATAAAATAAAGGGAACAAGTCAGCAATGATCAAAACAAATAATTCATCTTCCTGATCTCTTTCATTTATATTTTCCTTTTCTCTTAAACATATCACTCCAAACTATGCTTACCTAAGAAAGTACCTTCAGAGGTATCTCTTTTAAATAGAACCCACACTTGTGATTTTAGACATGACTTTTAAATTTTTATGTCATCATGTGAATAAAAGATAATGTTGTATGCAATAGTTTACTTCTGAATCCTGCTTACATTTAGTTAGTTTTCAGGGCTAAATTATTACAAATCATTCCAAAAATAAAGTATGAATAACTTTATATGATCTCTTATTTTCCCCTTCAGAATTTTCTAGCATGTATTGTCATTAAAATTTCATATAAAGGAGACAACAAACTCCAGAAAACATGAGCTGAATTATGCATAATGTTGTGTTTAAACTGCTGACTCTGAAACCAGGCTGTTGGGATTCCAATCCAAGTCCTACCACTTACCAGCTGTTTACCAAACATAACTTGATTAATTATTCCATGTTTTGGTTGTCCCATTTGTTATAACACTAACTCCTTCATTATGTTATATGAGTATCAAATAAACTAATATACATAAACCATTTATGATAGTGATTGGTATATAATGATGATTATATAAATATTTTTAAAGGTTTTCTTCTCAATTGAGGATAAAATTAACATACTTCAGCATAATAAAATCCACCTATGACAAACCTACAACAAGCATCATCCTAAATGGGAAAAAATTAAAACCATTTTAATTAAGATCTGGAAACAGGCAAGGATGACCACTCTGTTACTCTTTAACATTGCACTGGAAGTTCTAGCGAAGGCAATAAGGCAAAAGAAAGACATCAAAGGGATACAAATAGGGAATGAAGAACTGAAGTTATAACTATATGCTGATGACATGATTCTCTATATAGAGAATCAAAAAAAATGCACAGAAAAATTACTTGAAACAATAAACCAGTTCAGCAAGGTAGCTGGTTACAAAATCAACACACAGCAGTCAGTAGCTTTCCTATATGCAAAAACCCAAGCAGAAGAAGAGGAAATTAAAAAACCACCCCATTTACCATTGCACCAAAAAAAAAAAAATTAAATACCTGGGAATAAACCTAATAAAACACGTGAAAGAACTATACAAAGAAAGCTTTAAAATGCTGCTAAAAGAGATGGAAGAAGACATAGGGAAATGGAAAGACATTCCCTGCTCATAGATTGGAAGAATTAACATCATCAAAATGGCCATCTTTGTTGGGTGGCTTGTGCCTGTAAGCTTCAGCCTATGAAGCGGCCAGGGCTAGGAATCACGGTTTGAGTCCCGCCTGGGGTCCGTAGCAAGACCTAGTTCCAAAAAAACGGCTGGGCATGGTGGTGTGCGCCTGTAATCCCAGCTACCTGGGAAGCTGAGGCTGGGGATTGCTTGAGTCTGTGGTACTCTGGGCAATGAGAACCTGCGGTTCCATGGGCAAAAATAGTGAGACCTAGATTCAAAAAAAAAAAAAAAAATGGCCATCCTTCCAAAGCAATGTACAGATTCAGCACAATCCCTCTAAAAATTCCAATGCCATTCTTTAAATGGCACACCTTTAAAGAGATAGTATTGCTGAAATTCATATGGAATAACAAAAGACCTCAAATATAAAAAAGAAACTCCAACCAGAAAAAGAGAGAATGGAGGCCTAACTATTCCAGACTTCAAATCATACTACAAAGCCATAATAATAGAAACAGCATGGTATTGGTACAACAACAGACAATCTGACCAATGGAACAGAATTGAATGCCCTGAAATAAAACCACACATATATACTCACCTAATCTTTGACAAAGTAGTGAAAAACCTTCATTGGAACAAAACCTCTTCAATAAATGGTGCTGGGAAAAGTGGACCAAGACATGCCAAAAAATGAACCAAGACAACTTTCTTACATACACCATGTACAAAAATCAACTCAAAATGGATAAAAGACTTAGAAGTCAGACCTGAAGCCATAAAATACATATAGGAAAACCTAGGCAAAACCCTCGAGGAATTATAATTCAGAAATGCCTTTCTTGACACATCTACAGATGGCAAAAAAAAATGAAGGAAAACATAAACAGATGGGACTACATCAAACTAAAAGGCTTCTGTACAACAAAAGAGACAACAGACAAAACAAAAAGAAGCCCAACCGAATGGGAAAAAATTTTGCCCTCCACAAGAGTGATTTGGGATTAATAATGAAGATTCACAAGGAACTCACACAACTAAACAAAAACAAAACAAGAAACCCAATCAAAAATGGGAGAACTAATAAGACTAATTGTTCAACATCACTAGCAATCAGGGAAATGCAAATCAAAAACCACAGGAGATAACACCTTACAGCAGTCAGAATGGCCCACATCAACAAAACAGGGAACTGCAAGTGCTGGTGTGGATGTAGAGAGAAAGGAACACTCTTACACTGCTGGTAGGAATGTAAACTGGTCCAGACAGCATGGAGAGCTGTGTGGAGGACCCTCAAACTAATGAAAATGAAACTGCCATTTGACCCAGCAATCGCTCTTCTGGGAATCTACCCAAAGGAGACCTCAATGTGGGTACAAAAGGACATCTGAGCTCATATGTTTATTGCAGCACTATTTATAATTGCAAGAACATGGAAACAACCCAAGTGCCCCAAAACAGATAATTGGATGAAAAGGATGTGGTATATATACACAATGGAATATTACTCATCAATTAAAAATGAAAAATTTGATGAATTTATGATAAGATGAATGTACCTAGAAGAAATCATATTAGCAGAAACAAGTCATAAAAGAAAAGACAGAAACCAAATGGTTTCACTAATATATGGACAACCAAATGAAAATACACTACTGGGGGAGAGGGGTAACCGCTGGAGTGGCCAGGGAGGGAAGGTGGTGAGTGATTCCCAAGGATTATAATGATGTGAAATACATATATATATATATATAGAGAGAGAGAGAGAGAGAGAGAGAGAGAGCAAAGATAAATTTAAAATAAATAAATAAATAAATAAAAGGTTTTCTTCTGAGATATTACATCACTTAGTCAATCAAAAGAATCTACTGTGTTTGCTATATGAAAAAAAAAGTAGACTACTAAATATATATGAAAGTATTTCATGCTAAATGTTTTATCTTAATTGGGAAAATCTATCAAAGACCTGAGAGCAACTGATTGCATGATTATGGAGACAAGTTTAAAACTAAACTTATCTTCCTTCTTTGTGTGCACTCAAAAATGTAAAACTTTTTCAAAATCTGGAAATACTGTTTTTGAAGATTATTTTTCTTGACAAATGTAGAATTTCTCCTTTGACAGTATAAAGAAGAAAATATTCTGAAAAAACCTTCAGACAAAAGCTTTATTAGTTTTTAAATAATCCCTTAAATACTAAAAAAATGAAGAAGAAACAGGCATAGATCTTGACAAATTAGTAACCTAATGAATATTGCCCTGGGGGCCCATACTGAGTTCTAGAGCCCAGGGTTTTATGTCTGAAATCTACATTGAAAGGATCAGAAGAAAATTTGACACAGAATAACAATGTTTATCATAAGGTCAAAGAAAATAAGATTGTTTAGCTAAATTTAAGTATAGGTAAATAGAACAATGAAACAAAAAAGGGGGTCCAGAAATTAGCACATACAATTATGAATATGTGCTATCACAGATGCTACTACATCCCAGAGAAGAGGAGACATTATGGTAAATTATAAATAAATGATCTATGGTAATTAGCTTTCTTAATTGAAAAAAAAAAGTTATCCCTGCTTCCTGGCAGACACTGCTGTCACTTACAAGTAAAACAAACTATAAAACTTTTGCAAAAAAAAGTAAGAAAATATCTTTAGATCTCAGGTGAGGGGAAATATTTTAATACACAAAAATTGCTAACCATAAAAAAACACAAATCTAGTCACATTAAAATTAAATCATTTTATCAAAATACACCATAGAAATGGGGAAAGTTATGCAATCAAATTGAAAAAAAAGCATTTGCATCACATATTGAGGCTGAGTGACACACTACCCCTACAGCTAGGTAAGGTAGGTAAACTGACCTCCAAGAAGAGACAATGAAAAAAGTAAGAAAGAACCATCAGAAAAATAAATTTCAAAGACCATGGCTAGATGTAAAGATACCAAGGAGAACATACCTGGGATGTGAAGGAAGAAGGACTTGGAAAGGTCAATAACATAACATAGAACAAGTTCCCAGGGAAAACTTGGGTGAAGAAAGTCCCTCCTCTCTTTGACTTCAGCCAATCACAATTAAAGACTGATGGGGTCTAGAATATTCATATGAAGTTTATAAAAGTAGTTATCTGGGGGAGACATGATGGTAATATTTACCCCACTCTGAACTTTCCAAGGTCTCTTGCTTTTTTTTATTTCCTTTACTTTCTATGTGTCTCTTTAAATAAATTTGCCTCTTTCAATGTATTTATATGTTATTGGAGTGCTTTCTATAGCTTCAAAAGACAAGAATCCAGTAAGAAAAATGTAATCTCCACACTACTTCATAACAAGGGGCAATGGCTGAGAAGAAAAAGAACTACTACTAATTTATGTGAAAGTATTGCAGGGTAGGGTGAGGGCCACCCTTGAACCTCCAAACCTGCCTGCTTTAAATGGGTTCTGCCATCTACTACAACATTGAGAAAAAAACAAGCATACTCTAATGTGTAAGCCCTTCAGTGGAAAAGAACTTTAATACAGAGAAATGAAAGAATATCATTTCAAAGTTTCCCCATGAAACACCCGAAGTTACCCACCCCCTCATAGGAAATGCCCCTCCAAACAAGGATAACCTAAAGCAGGCCACTGAGACCCAAAATCTTGCCACGAGTCTAAGACAACTTCTCATGTGGACCCATAGAAAAAGGGCAGAAGAAGTGAGGGAAGTCAGGGAGGAAAAGAGTAAAATCAAAATACAAGTCAAGAAAAAGGCTGCTGTATAAAGGTCTCTCAATTCTGCACTTTCAAGTGTATCTTTCCATCTCTCCCAAGTTCCTGGTACAATGTCTAGGCTGAAAAACAAACCTGGCTTCTTCACATGTCTCTGTTTCACATGCATCCTCCAAATCTCCTTCTCTCTATCTTCACATCTCTCCTCAACTCTACACTCCATTGGGTGAGGCAGGGAACCTGGAACTTCTACTTTCTATGGATATCACACTTACAATAAAACTATTTAACTAATAAACACAATGAGCTAAAAATATGACCACTTCAGGAAAGAAGGATCTTAATGGCCACTAAATATGTTTTCAAAAAATCAACATCAGTAATTAAATAAAGGCCAACTGAAACACAAAGATACCATTGCACATATTCTGCATTGCTAAAAATTATAGAAATCAAATGTTTTCACATGTTGGCAAAAAGTAAAGGAAAGAGAAACTATATACACCATGAGCAGCAGTATTGTCAAGGCCTTTTTGGAAAATAGTTCTGGATTAGCTAGGTAAACAATAATGTATATACCACAGTCAAAGGGAAAAGGGAATTTCTTACATTTTCATCTATTAAAAGATGGTAGGAAAAATAAAGAACTTTATAAAAAAGACAAATGAAAACAATAAAATAAGATGGGGGAATTAAATCGAAGTATATCATAAATTACATTAAGTATAAAATTTAAAATTAAATCTTTACAAGCTAACCATCAAACTGAAGCACACAACTTCAGGCGGGGGGGGAAAGGAAGGGAATGGTGGGGAGGGTGGGGGAGTGAATCCCTGGGATTACAAAGATGTGATATTTATATATAAATAAATTTTTTTAAATAAAATTAAATGTTTAAATATACTAATAAAGATTACCATGTCAGATATTTTTGTTCAACTATATGCTCTTTGCAAGACACAGCCAAAGATTTATATAAAGTTATAAAATTTTAATAATAAAAACATGCTTCAGAAAAAAAATTCCTCAAAGGAAACCTATTGTAGCTATATTAATATCAGAACATACTAAAATGTATGTTAAGGCTAAAAAAGTTAAGATTGACTACATAATAACAAATTTTTATTTAAAAGCAGAATTTACCATTTCTAAATAAGTGTCACTACAATAACACAGTTTTTATGGTAGTGAGATAGCAATTAGATAAACTCTATTTCCCATCCAACATATTATTAGTTAAATGAGGACATATGACTAAATTTTCCAGTGTGGTATCAATATTTTGTTTGGCATGACAAGGAGATGGTCCTTTACTTGTACAATCATTTATTTAATAATTCACAACTATTCAGTGTGAATTGTTTATTAGAGATACATAGATATTAGTCCCGATTACCAAATAGTTTTGGGGTTCTGGAGACACATAGAAATAATAAAGTACAGTGCAATAGAGATTGCTATAGCATATGAATGCAGATAAAATGAAAAGATGAAAAGACCAACACAAAGATATGAGGATCAATACCTGATTTCTAAAGATCAAGTAATTGAGCACAGCCAGGGCATATGATGCTGTGGGGAAATGACACAGGGCAATGTTGCTGAGTATGGAGTAGCGTTCTAGCAGAATTAAAGGAAATTAATGAGAAGTGAGATTGCTGAGAAATGAGGAAGGAGGTGGCATTAAAAATTACTTATAGGTGATTGTAGTGTCATTATGCAATAGGCCATTTTAAAAGTTGTGTTATGAAGTAGTTGTGTCTGAATCTGAGAAAAACATTTAATCAAGGGTCATTTTTGTTGGTAGCTGGAACAATGAACCTAAGTAAATTTGCCCAGAGAATGTTTAAAGTGAAAAATAAGAGTTACACGGATGGCCTAGTTTTACCCAGATGCTTAGCAACCTGGTGCTAAGTGCAAAGAGAAGCTAAAGTTCTAACTAAATCAGAGGGTGACCAAAATTCTAATTATTTCTACATTTCTCCTCAATTAAACTAGTAAATTATCTGAGATAGTGAAGCACTTCTAAATTTGTGTGACTAGATTGTCTAGAGGTGTTAATCTTTCCTCACAGGAAAACAATCTGAGCAAAAAAAAAAAAAAAAAAAGAGGGGGGAAATCCACCATTAATTAGTTTTATTTATTTAAAACCCAGAAGAACAGACCTGTTTGTAGTATGTCAATCACTGAACTGTGCTTGGGCTTGGCTCTTTGTGGAATCTTCTCAGTCAAACCCAAGAGACATCCAGGATGAATCCTTCCCTGTGAGTCCCTCTCAAGGTCTGTGTTCTTCTTTGTGAAAGTGGAGGCAAACAAGAGGTCGCCTATCAGAGGTTGTTTCAAACCACAGCTCTGCCCTGAGCCAGCTTGAGTCTGCATAGTAGAAACTGCCAGTATTAGCACTTCTGTGTTTATAATGTATTCTGGCCTGAAGGTTTGTTCCTTTAGTAAAAGTTTAGGCATATGGTACAAAAGCAGGAATTGTTAAATCTTCGTAATAAATGTTACCTACTTTTGTTCATATTTGTATTCCCAAGGCAATTTTTTTTTTTTTTAGAAAAAAAGAGGATATGGCATTGTCTTCACTGACATACCAAGAATTACTAATGAAAATGGAGATGAGCTCTTGAGAAAAGCTCTCTCTTGGAAATCAAATATCTTAATAAACCACCTAGTTACTTCCTGATATACAAAAAAATCGTGAATAGATATTAGCTATTTAATATTTATCCATTATAGTTCAAAACAAAAGAAAGTATATATATGAACTATAGATCTGACCAGACAGTGTGATTTTGAGTGGTAGATTAAGTCTCACTTGTCAAGAAACCTACTAAGTTAAAATTCCTAACTTGGAAACCTTATCTAGAAAAAATACTGCTTACAAGTTTCCTGTACTGAATATTCTCATTTAACCCTCCACATTCCTTCTCTAATTTTTTTCCTCTACTTTGTACTGAGATGCTTATCTCTGTGTATCACATTCCCAGACTCTCTTGTCCTCTTAGTTCTGGTTAAGATCCCCCCAGTTAGAAGTAACAGCAGCTAACCAGACAGCAGAGAGTTTTGCTGTCTGGGGAAGACTGAATATTTTGTACCCACCATCCCCCTACATGCTGTTAAAAAAAAAAAAAAAGGTTCAAAATGGGGTCATTTGTGCTAATCCCACGTCATGAAACTTAGATTTAACCATTAATTAATTTTGACACTCCCAGAAATTGTATTGTAAACCAGTCAGTCAGGAACCATGTGATTGACACTAAATTATAAATTATCCCCTAAAGGATAGTAGCCCTCAACCCACATTTTTTTCCTTTATTGTCTTTGTTGAGGTAACACTGGTTTACAATACTGTGCATGAGTCACAGACATAGATTCACATCTCCTCGAATGTATGTCACCACGCCACCCCCACCACCAAATCAACCATCGTCCTTTACCCTAAATCACTGGGCCCCCTCAGTCCACATTTTTGTCTATAGAGTACCTTGTCCCTCTCCTCTCTGCCTATGAAAGTCTTTCATTTTGAACAACTTCTCTGAGCTCCTTTCCACCTGCTAGGTTGAATGATGTCCAACTTGAATTAATTTTTGCCCAAATGATCTCTTAAAAATGTAAATATAAAAAAAATTAAATATAGCTAAGTTTTTCTTTGAACACTATAGTACCATCACACCAGCAACCACCTGGACCTTCAAGATTATGATGAACGACGTTCTTCTATTTATATCCACAGTTCTTCAACTGAGACCCCCTACTCTGTAGCATCCAGTCTTTTCTTACCCAGCCCATGTCTATTTCTTGCTTATATCTTAACCAATAGAACTTCTATAAAAGTGTATGTTAGCTGAGTAGAGAATGAAACAGAACTGAGTTAATTCTCCCATTACTCTAATCCCGATCATATTTGGACATGGGTTTAATTTTTGACCAGCCAGTATAAATAACTCAAGTTCTGACTCCAAGAGGATGAGACATAGAATAGACATGTTTTGATAAATTTCAAGTAAATTGAGGTTGTCCCAAGCTCACAGGGATGACCTCAAAGCAGCTGGTAGGGCAGGAAGAGCAACAGCTAGAAGAAGGCACTTTCCAAAAGTGAAAAGGAAATTTGAGAATTATTTATTTTGATTCCTACAGGATACCAGAGAGAGGAATTAACCCACCATTTTGTAGTTTTGCCTGGGGCTAACTTCTCTTACCCAGTAAGGCTCCCTAATTTTTAATTTCAATATTCAGAAGCTTCCAGTATATTAACTTGCTCTTTTTAAAATTATTTTGCTTTTATTTTTCTTAAACGTATGCCTGCTTTCTATTTATATAGGTATTTCATAAATAATATAGGTATTTCATAAATAAAGGTTCAAACAATTCATAATCTCCCTAGTGCGAGTGCCAATCTACAAATATAAACTTTTGTCAGCTACTGCTCTTCTTGTGTGGTAACACCATTGCCTTCAACTTGAAACTTATGACACCTAGTGGTATCATTTGGTCTTACAATACCACGAAGTGTAATGAATTCAGCTCTGAAAATGACAACTAGAAATTCTGGTTTCCTACTTTTTTTCTTTATTTCTTTCTCTTTTTTTGACGCTTGATCTCGCTATTTTTGCCCGTGGAACCACAGGCTCACGTTGCCCGGGGTACCACAGACTCAAGCAATCCCCAGCCCCAGCTTCCCAGGTAGCTTGAGACTATGGGCGCGCGCCACCATGCCCAGCTATTTTTTTTGGAACTAGGTCTTGCTATGTTGCCCCCAGCAGGACTCAAACCGCGATCCTGGTTCCGGCCGCGGCTTCATAGACTGCCCTTTACAGGCATGCACCACCATGCCGGGCCTGGTTTCCTGCTTTAATTAATGATACTAAGGAAAGGAAATTTCTCTCATCGTGCCATTATGTGGTGAAAATACTTCAGAATGGTACTGCACTACGGTTTGATTTTTTTTTATAGAATTTAAGTTAATAAAAAATGTTTTAAAATAAAAACACATTTTCTTGTGGCTCTACCTCTTCTCCTTTAAGAAAACCTAGAGTAATATAAATGGAAAGCAAATCTGACTAAAAGTTAGCAACAGCAAGTATCTTTATCCTACTTATATCAGTTTTCTTACCATAGTGACACTTCCCATCAAACTGCTATAATTCCCCTACTATGTCACTTATTACAAAAATACTTTAATATTTTATTTTTTTAACATAGGAATTAAAAATTGACCTATATTTTATTTTCCCATGTATAACATTTTTTTCAAATTCAACAAATACTCATGTTGTGTGAGGGGTTGGTCTACGTTAATTTTTAGTGGTGAGAGATGAATAGACAAAAGCTTTACCTTGTGTAAAGTTAATAATTATATTTGTGAATACTCTAAAATTTATAGATTTGTATATTTGGGAAGATATCTTAAAGAGCAGTTAATTCAGCCTAGTTGTTTCATTTGTAATGCATTGCTTACAAACAGAAAAACACAAAGGCAACAGGTAGGAACAGAAACACAAAAGTCTGTCCTTGGGTATTCATAATTCTTTGAGTTTACAGAGGGTTAAATTCCAACCACCCTTGGTACTTGTTATGAATAATAAGCTCTGGCTTTACTCTCTGTGCATAAGTGAGAAAGTATTCTCCTAAGAATTATGTTCAAGGAACTATTAAGGTTTAAATTGCTGATTTGGGGTTGGAAAAGGGAACGAAAGAGCAAGTTGTTAGAGATAACTAAAGAATATAATAACCTCACTGAATTCCAAAGACATATTCAAAAAAATCAAAGTCCATCAATGCTAAATCCTTGTCTTAAGAATAAAAAGGAAAGGCAGAAGACAGAATAGTTGAGTATAAAAACATGAAAGAATCAAATTCAAGCAATAGCACAGAATTTATCCATTATTATTCATTCATTCACTAGTTGGTATAAAGAGCTAATTTGCTATATACTCTTTTAGGAAACTAAGGTTTCAGTAGAAAACAAATGTGAATGTCCCTACTCTCACATAGGTTACAATCTAGTAAGGCAGAGGCAAATATAAAATAGTATATATATATATATAATGTAATGTCCGGGAGTGAGGATTCTAGAGTTCTGTGATGAAAACCAAATCTAGGGACAAACATAGATAATGAGAGTCAGGAATGGATGTCAGGAAATGACAAATGAGCAGATGACAGTGAGTTAATACATAATAGCTAGAGAACCATCTGAAAATCTGGCACTTTACTCTCAGAAACAAACAGCAAATACAAAGTCAAGAAATGAAGGTAGACTTGGCATTTTTTTAAAATAACTAAAAAATCAGTGTCAGGAGCAGCTTGAGAGTAACGATAATAAGAGGTTGAAAAGGCAGCCAAATTTCAGGTCATTGAGATTCTTGTAGGTGAAAAGTGTGACTTATACTGTATATATAATATCAAGGATTCTGAATATGAAAATATCAACAGTCAGAAGGATTGAGCTGTTGTGCATGTATGGGGCAGAGATTTATAGAAAATCTCTGTAACTGCCACTTAATTTTGTTGTGAATCTAAAACATCCTTTTTTAAATTAAGTCAATTTTAATGTATCAAAATATGAAGTGAAACAAAGAAGGCGCATTAATAATAATAAAAAAAAAAGATTAAGTTGGCTGCAGTGTGGAACCAGTACATCAGTGAAAATGTTACTATGGAAATTGGAGGCAGAGATAGAGATTTAATGTATGGATGTAAATCCACAGGAGAAACAGATGCATATGTAAGCAATTAAACATCCTTAACAAGAATAGGAGAGAATATGGGGATGGAGGTAGTCATATAACTCTGACTCTTTCATTTCCAGTTTGAGTTATAGTAATTATATCCCTGAATGAATGAGATTGAGAACATGTCTGTAATAATATATAAAAATTGAAATGAATTATATGCAAGAACTGATATCTAATTCATGTCAATTATGCTATTTAACCACAAAGTTCTTTTTATCATTTTTAATTTTTTATTGATATATATGGATTTTTTATATCATTGTATACCCCAAAGTTAAACTGCAAAGTTCTTTGCAGTATCTTCTCCAAAATTGTTTTAAATATTATCTTTCATATATATATATATAAGTATTGAATTATCATATTGTTGACATGTAGTTATCATTATCTCTGACTTGAAAATTTAAATGAATCCACTGATCTTAGAAATAATACCCTTTCAGCATTCTTCACAATAGCCAAGACGTGGAAGTTACCCAAATGTCCATTAAAAGGTCAATGGATATTTTTTAATGTGTCAGGTACTTGTGGTAGAGTATTATGCAGCTTTAAAAAATAAAGTTCTGTCACATGCTGTAACATAAATAGAACTTGAGGACAGTTTGCTAAGAAAAAATAAGGCAGTCACAAAAGAATAAATCAGATATGGTTCCATTTAAATAAAATATCTGAATAAAAGGTGTTGCAAAGGCTGGAGTGGTAAGGGTAATTACTTTCTAATAAGTTTGCAGTTTCAGTTATACAAGATAAAAAAACTCCAGAGCTATTTTATGAATATATTTAATGTTGCTAATCTTTACACTTAAAAATTATTAAGATGACAAACATAATGTCACATGTTTTTTACCATAATGAAAAATAAAAAAAATAACTGTCATTGGTTCTTAGAACTAAGCAAGATAGAAGTTTTTCATTAATTTCAACTTTGAGAGAATATTTGAACCACTGGCATCTTATTAACTCTGTATTAAATGCCATAAACTGAGTGGCTTAACCAATAGAAATCTATTTCTCACAGTTTTGGAGGCTAGAAAGTCAGAGATATGAGTGTTTGTGAATCTGGTTACTAGGGAGCGTGTTGTTATCAAGGGATTCTCTACCTGACACGCATAGCAGTTGATAAACCATGACACCAGGTTGTGAGAAAAGAAAGAAGCTTTGTTTCAAGATGATCAACAAGGACACAATGGGTACTCAAATCTGTCCCACCGTTTAGAAAGGAAATAAGTTATATAGGTTTGGGGGACCAGGGTTGAGAGCAAGGGAGTTAAATTTTATTGGCTAAGGAGTAGGTTAGAGGAAAAGAAAAGGAGACTTGGCTGAAAACCATTGGCTAGTTTCAAGGCAGTTCATTTATAGAGAAGTACATGACTTTGTTTTGTTTTGTTTCAGATGACTGAAATTTTTAATTTCTGTTGGTGGGCCCATTACTTTGAGGTAGTTGCCCTCCTCTGCATTTGTTAGATGTAGCATGTGCAAATATTTCTCCCATTCCATAACTTTTATCACATATTCTTTCACTTTAAAGAAACTTTTTAGTATATTGTAGCCCCATTTATTTATTTTTGCATTTGTTTAGGAGTAAACTTCCTAAAGATAATCTCGAAGCAACTATTGTGAAATGTGTTGCCAATAAATATTTTAATGGTTTCATGTCTTACATCTAAGTCTTGAGTCCATTTTGTGTTAATTTGTGTGTGGCATGAAACTGTGGTTCAATCTTTTGCTTGACTTTTCAGTTTTCCCAGCACCATTTGTTGAAGAGACATTCCTTTCTCCATTGAATAGTCTTAGTTCATTGACCATACTTTATTTATTTTAATTTTTTTATTTAAATAGTATAATATATATATAAATATATATATATTTATATATATAAATATATTTCACATCATTGTGTTCCCTGGGGCTCATTGGTCATACTTTAACTGTCATTGTAATGTGGACTCATTTCTGTGCTCTCAATTTTATTTCACTGGTTTAGACACTGTGTCTATTTTTATCCCAATACTGTACAATTTTGATTACTACTTTTTTGTAATATAATTTAAAATCTGAGAGCATATATAGTACCTCTTTCTCTTTTTCTTTTTCCTCAGAATTGCTTCAGCTATTCAGGGTCTCCTATTGTTCCACACAAACTCCAGTAATATTAAATCTATTTCTTGAAAAAAGCTATTGAAAATGTGATAGAGGTTGCATTGAATCTGAATATTATTTTAGGTAAAAATGGTCACTTTAGTATGTTAATCCTTCCAACCAAAGAAGATGGAATATGCTACTACTTATTTGTATCTTCTTAAATTTACACCAGTAAAAACAGCCCACATCAGAAAAACAGGCAACAACAAATGCTGCCATGGTTGTAGAGAAAAAGGAATAATCTTACACTGTTGGTGGGAATATAAACTGGTACAGCACTATGGAAAGCTGTGTGGAGTACCCTCAAACTAATGAAAATGAAACTACCATTTGACCCAGCAATCGCTCTTCTGGGAATTTACCCAAAGGAAACTCCTCAGTGCTTATACAAAGGAACACCTGTACTTGGATGTTTACTGCAGCACTATATAAAATTCCAAGGACATGGAAACAACCCAAATGTCCCAAGAAAGATGACTAGATGAAAAAGATGTGGTACATGTACACAATGGAATATTACTAATCAATTTAAAAAATGACAAATTTGATGAATTTGTGATAACACGGATGTACCTAGAAGAAATCATATTAGCAGAAACAAATCAAAAAGAAAAAGCAAGAAACCAAATAGTTTCAGTAATATATGGGTAAGAGGAAAAACAAGCAAAAGGCCAGGAGGAAAAGTCCAAACAAACTAACAACCAAACTAAAGAACACAACTTGTGGTTGTGGGAGATGTGAGGAAGTGGTCAGGGAGGGAAGGTGGTGGGTGATCCTCAGGGAATACAAAGATGTGAAACACATATATAAACAAACAAACAAATTAATTAATTTTTTTAAAAAACCAAATCACTTTGTTAAGTGGTATATAGGAAAAACAGACAAAAGGCCAGGAGGAAAAGTCAAAGCAAGCCAACAACCAAACTAAAGTACACAACTGGGGATGGGGTGGAAGTGTGTGAGAGTGATCAGGGAGAGTAGGTAGTAGGTGAACCCTGGGCAATACAAAGATGTGATTTAATTTCAAAAAATTAAAAAGTCTAAAATAAAATAAAATAAAATAAATAATAGCTTACAGTTTTCATTGTATAGGTCTTTTACCTCCTTTGTTAAGATTATTCCTATGGAATAATAAACAAAAGGTCAGGAAAAACCCAAAATAAGCTCACAATGAAACTGGAACAGGCTGCTAGGGTGGAGGTGGGAGATGGAGAAACTAGGGAATAGAGGAACACAGGAAGATCGAGAGAAGGGCTCACAGGTGATGGGGTGGAAGGAGAACCCCAGGGAATGCAATTATATATATATATATATATATATATATATATATATATACACACACACACACACAAACTTATATGCATGCATATGTAACAGAAATGTGGTTAATAAAAAATAAGGTAAAAAAATTATTCCTATGTACTAGATGCTCTGGATGTGATTTTAAGTGGGAGTTTTTATTGATTTCTTTATCTCCCAGTTTCTTGTTTGCATATAATATAACACACTTTACTATATTGATTTTGTAGCATGCCACTCTACTATAGTGAATTTTTGTTTCTAACAGCTTTTATAGTGGTGCTTTTAGGGCTTTTTGTGTATTTTGTCATGTGAACTGCAAATAGTGACAGTTTTACTTTTTTTCCAATTTGGATTGTTTTTGTTACTTTCTCCTACCTAATTGCTCTATCTAGGACTTTCAAAATTGTGTTTAATAAAAGTGATGTAAGTACTCTTGACTTGTGCAAGACCTTAGAGGGAAAGTGTTCAGTTTCTTGTCTTTCAGTATGACATTAACTGTGAGCTTGTCATTTATGGCCTTTATTTTGTTGAGATAGGTTGCTTGTATCCCCATATTTGAGAGTTTTTATCATAAATAGATACCAAATCTTGTCAAATGCTTTCACTGCATCTATTAATATGATCACATGAATTTTACATTTCCTTTTGTTAACTTGGTGAATATTTGTTCATGTTGAACTATCCTGAGTCACTGAAATATATCCCACTTGGTGATGCTCTGTGACCCTTTTAGTGTAGTATTGAAATCGGTTGAAATTTTATTGAAATTTTTATACTTTGCTCATCAGAGATATTGGTCTATCATTTTTTAATTTTTGTGGTATTTTTGTCTACTTTTGATATTACAAAATGTTGGCCTCACAAAATATGTTGGAAGCATCCCATCTTCACATATTGTTTGACCTATGACCTGTTTCTTCTGAGTTAACTTACGAGCCCAGGAGGTACCTGGAAGAGTAATGGACACCATTTCTGTCAGAGATGGATGCGTCCCAGTGACCAAGAATATTCTTAAAACCCAGATGCTTGCAGAAGGAGACTCCTTCTCCTGTAGAAGTACCTCCTGTAGAAGGTCTCCTGTAGAAATACTGAGCACCACAAATTCCCCAACTTGTTAACCTCCTAGATGAAAGCCTATTCAGAGAAGGGGTATTAGAATGGTTTCTTTGGGGCATGATGCTCCACTATTCTCAGGTCTACTGATAATTCTAATTAAAAGTGGGAGTTATAAAATTCAATCCCTGTACTTATTTTTTTGGCTTCTGGAAAATGGTAGGCAAAGGACTCCAATTTCCCTAGTAACATTATAAAAAAATTTTGATCTCACAGATCCCTAAAAAGATTTTGGGGAGATTTCTGGGTCTGCAGCTCACACTTTGAGACCCCCTGTTCTACTTTTCCTATATATTGTCACTAGATTTCTCTAAATGATGGCTTCTTCCTCATTGATTGTACTCCATCATGTATAACTCAGAATCCCAAAGTTTTACCCAGATTTTAAAGGTTATTCCATATATTGACACCAATCTTGATTTCCATTGTTGTGTCTAGAACCCCTCTAATGTCACAAAATGCTGTTCTACATGGCATTCTGATCTATTCCCTAGTTGCCTAAGAAATAAGACGAACACTCTCAAATCTTTGCAACTGGCACTATGAACTACAGAGGTCTCAAAGCAATTCTTGAATGAAAAATCATAATTTCCCAGTTAGTCTGCTAAAAGTGACTAACTTTTCATGACAGCTGTTAAGAAAAAGTTACTATGTAATCATTGATGAATATCTTTAATGGGAATGCCAAAACAAAAAGAAAAATTTGATCACAAATTCCAGTATTGTAACTTCACAATCATTTTTATTCCTCTTATGTGATTTCTAGAACATAAGACAAACACTTATTAAGAACTATAAAGATGATAAAGAACATACACATGTTAATAAATATATGGTGACCATTCCTCTAAATGACAGTTCCTATTGTCACAGTGCAATGAAAAAAAATAAAAGACTAATTAATGCTGACTTTGCTCTGTGTGCTCGTGATTAAAGATCTTTTTGCTACCAGATGTCTAAAGATTCTGCTGCTTCCAGGCATATTCTGACAGTTTAAACTCTCCCTGAATGTTTATCATAGAAGAAACAAAGAACGCTGCTACCATTGTAAAGTGCTCAAAATGCTTTGTCTCACCTTCTCTAGGCATCAAGATTGCACCATATATTCAGCAAATTCTATCAAGAGGCATTGAGTTTCACAATAATTTGAGGTTCTCAAGATTGTCACTCTGCAAGATGAAAGTGTCATTTTTAGGTTCCAAAAATATTGTATGCATAGTCTTTTAAGTGAGCAGTTAAGGGAGATAGAAATATTCTCCAACCTGAATTCAGTTTCCCAGGAATTAACATTAGAAAATCACCTTGACAATGGTTTGTAATCCCCATCTCAGATCTATCCTGAAAAATCTAGTGAGTGAGCTGAATTTGGCATGTGGAACATTGAAAGGAGTGTAGTTGTAAAATTTAGAAATGAAAACTTTTCACTTTTGTGAATGCAATTTAATTTTCTTGATAAAGTATATGCACATATGCATTAGCTCTTTTGTATAACTATTACAAAATAGAAAGAGTTTGGAGGTGTAAACAACATTTTAATCATTGACTTTAATTTCATGCGTAAGAGCATCTTAGACAGAATTGAATCTGTTCCACTTCTTAGAGTCAGAGTTACACATGTGATGAATTTTTTTAAATTAAATAAAGTATCCCATTCAAGAAGACATGGCATATATACACAATGGAATACTACTCAGCAATTGAAAAAGATAAACTCATGCTATTTGCTGCAGCATAGATGGAATTGTAAGGGATTATGTTAAGCAAAATAAGTAAGAAGGAAAAAAGAAAATCAACTATTGATCAGAGTTTCCCCTTGGAAAAACAGTGGAGCATCACCGTAGTTAAGAGAGTGTTTTCATCGACTAGGATATTGGTGTCTTCAGTAGATATCTCTCAGTTAGAGAACATAAGCTCATGAAAGCTACTTTTACTGCTATATTCTTCACACTTAAAATAAAATTGGGTCCAACCTGTATGCAAATGTTTATTGCAGCTGTGTTTACAATTGCCAAGATTTGGAAACAAACGGAATACCCCAAAACAAACGATTGGCTAAAAATATTGTGGTACATGTACACAATGGAATACTACACATCAATCAAGGAGGACAAACACATGTCATTCGCAGCAACATGGATAGAACTAGAAAGATTCATATTAGAAGAAATAAGCCAAAAAGAAAAAGAGAAGTACAGGATTGTCTCACTCATATGATGGAAATAGGGAAAAAGAAGCAAACGAATAAGAAAAAATAAAAACAACCAATGGGACTGAGCAATGAAATGAGAGAGGAGGAGGGGGAAGAAGGCTGGGGTCGTGAAGAGCACAAAAGATCAGGATAGTTAACAGGTGTTAGCGAAGTGGGAAAGCCCCAGGGTACACAATAATGCAATAATGTAATAAAAATATAAATGCACTTATATATGCAAATTTTTAAAAATTTAAATTTAAAAAACAACCAAAAAAAAAAAACACTGAATTCTAATTCTAATTCTAACAAAAAAGAAAAGCGTATAAAGTGCAGTTATACTTAAAAATTATAAATTTGATGCATCTGTAAAATGAATTATGATGTAAAACTCATGAATGGAAAAAAGTCTGTACAAAATACATTAAAACTCCAAAAGTCAAAAAAAAAAAAAAAAGGAATAGATTGGGTCCATAGAAGATACTCAGTAAATATGTATTGAGTCTTTATCAAGCACCTGGGAAGTATTAAATGCTGTTAAATAAATATTTTAACAATCACTTGCCTTTAAAAAATTGTTCTTTTAGGAAATTCTATCACCATTCTATAGAAACAGAACAGAATTCCTTTAAATGACCATTTTTTTTATTGAAGAAAATGAAATAAAAAATATTAGTTAAAGCTATGATTTAATGAATATTCAGCAATGACTAATATTGATTTATATTTATCTTTTTAAAGTAATCAGCATAGTAAGGAGATTTTTCTTATGATTATAATGTTTACATTAAAATTTATTCTAAATACTGTTTTGCCTTAGGTTAATATTCTTATTATGATCTTGTTTAACCTTTTATATACTATCACAAAGGTCACATTATATGAGATGTCAGGAGTGAACAGTAAAATAAATATACTGCATATAAGTTATTAATTTATTTTTCAGTTTCTCTCCTTTATCCCAATAAAAAAATTTTAAATTAGATGTCTATGGTTTGTCACTAGATTTCTTTTCAAAAAATAGTAATGGTTATTGGTACTGTCATCATTTAGCTGGAAAAAAAAAACACTTGCTTTTCATGGAGAAGATACTAAAGGCGTTTAGTTAAACCAATGAAATGAATACATAAGCCAAGACATTATCTCACTGCATTATGAAAGTTTCAGACAAATAATGGCAACATGTCCTCTGCAACATCTAAACATCACAACTAAAATATTCTGTGTATCACACAAGTAAAGATGTAATTGTTCACATGAGCTATTTATATTGCTGTCAAATGTAAACCCGAGTGATTACATCCTCTATACATTGGTCATGAAAATCACTACAGTTTATGACTTTAATTGCATTGACTATGATTTCAATTAGAGCAACACAAGCAATTTCAGACCCATGTATGGCAACAATCAAAGACAATATAACCCTCAAATCACAATTAGGAAAAAAAGCTGCTAGTGCTCATGAAGTGAGATACAGCAACTAGTAAAGAAAAACATTTAATGCGTAACATTAGAAAAAGCCCCATATTAGTAATTGTTGGCATTAACAATCATCATTACTATAAGGTAATTAATCAGAAATTAGACCTTATGCTAAAGAACATAAATTCCAAGAAAAACTAAGACTAGTTTTAAAATAGCTATTAAAAGATGTACTAACTGTTGTAGAACTTGCTAATGAATTTTAGCCAACACATTAAGAGTTCTGGGACTTAATAAAATAAATATGAAATACATTATTCTAGTTCCACTATATAGCAAACCTATAACAAGTGAAAAAGAATCATCATTAAGCTAGATTTAGAATTGAGCATGTATCATCTTTAAGAAAATAGGGAATGTTTTTAGACACTTATATTTTCAATTCTATCAGATTTCTATTCCAATAGCAGAATATTGCAATGTATAAACAACTAAAATAGCATAATCCACATTTACATAATTATTTTGTGAGGCATTATTTTGCTTTTGTATGAGTGTTTTTAAATCACTTTTTCAAATGTCATTTACTGTGTCTTCCAAAAACTTACATAGAAGCAAATATACCATTTCTACCCTTTGAAAAGAAGGCTAGAGGAAAAAAAATTTTTTAAACTATGCATTTCAATCCAGACTGCATCAGAACAGTAGATCCAATTCAACCTAAAAATCTAGTCTTCTAAATTCCAGATTTTCTATTCATGTCTATAATCAAATTGAGTGGTAACTATATGGATAATCCCTGCCCTTGCTCATATTGAAACAGGGACTGAGGGGTGATATAGCATGTTGAAGGACAATAGAGGACAGGTCACTGTGGGTCCTTCACCCATACACACAATTGCAAGACCAATCAGACTTGATGACAACAATGGGATCATTTAACAAATGGGAGAAACACAGAGTTTCTAAGGCCACAGGAACAAGCTGTCTTATCCCATATAGTCTCCAGCTGTCCCAAAACAATGTCACTTGTCCCATCAAAAAGGGCCTGGAGCTTGTGGCACACCTTCAGGTAGAGGGCCAGGATGCTAGTCCGTGGCAGCCAGAGGTGCTCACAGGCAGGGCACTGAGATGATGTCAGCTAGAGCCACAGTCTGAAGGTGGAGATGGACAGCACTGTCAGGCAGCTGCGGCAGATCAATGACCTGGATGGAGCACAGTTAGAGAAATCAGCATTACAGCTCTTTGTGAGGTATTGGTCCACATCAATGCCAAACAGCTCTCTGAGACACCAGGCCCAGGAACTTTGGTGCCCTTTTCAGGGGATGATAAGACCAGAGACAGATGCAGTGCCATGTCAGGTTACTATAAGACTCTCCACCCTCTCTTCAGATGTCAGCTGCTTAATGATTCTTCTTTCCTCCAAGCCCAGAAAAAATGGGAGAAGTATGGGAGTACCAAACTGGCTCCTTCCTTGCCTTACTCTTTTTGAGGGTCCCCCCACCCTAGTTGATACCTCCTGATTGGGTCATTTTTAATTCTAAATAATATTGGATCATTTTAGTACCAATCAGCTGCCCGTCTGGTACCAGATAATTAATTGTCGGGAGCTGTGTGTGCTCTCATCTATTTCTGGTTTGATAAGCTGCTGAATGTTTGCTTAATTGGTTGCAGAAAGGAAAGGCAGTATGATCTTCACCATCTAAAAGGTAACCTTTCTAATGATACCACCTTCAGGTGGAATAGTTTGGCCAAACTTAAGCAATCTCAGAAAAAAACTTTTATTACTAATTGCTTGATACTGATTATAAAAGTCTGATGCAAAATAAACTCAGTGCCACAGTCCAGAGAGAGAGGCTATGAACCACTTCCATCAGAGGCTGTGAGCCACTTTCATGGCTCAACTTCAATCCTTACCCTCCCCCTCGGGACCATTCAATCATGTTGCAGCTGGCCCGCGACAGTTAATGATTGATTAATTTTGCTTGCACATCGTTGGCCCATCCTATATCCAAGTGCCAGATAGAAACAAGTGCACCCAGCTTTTGCTTTCCCTCAAACAGGGTCAGAGTCAGGCCTTTCTCCATGGAGTCCCCAAAGGCAGCACTCTGGGTAGCCAGCAGGAAACTCCTGCTCAAGTTCCATGCTCAAAACTCAGTTACCCATCAAGGGAGTGACTTCCAAGACAGCAACTTCTGGTTCAGGCAGGGGAAACTGCCACCCTTTGTCAATGGCTCCTATCATTTTGGCAGTGGTGGGAAAATCCCAGCCTTTCCCCACAGTCCATGCTGTGGGGTCAGTTTCAGTATGTTCAAAGCAAATGAAAAGGTTCAACTGCGGAGCTGAGAAAAAGGACAGTACTTAAGTCAATAGTTTGTCAGGCACTTTTCAGGTTTTTCTTAAGTTTATTTTCCCATTTTTTTTCTGAATAACATATTTGTTACGAGAGACATAATACACCATTTTTTCTGACCTGGGCCGGTTCACCCCTCCTTAGGCAACCTGGTGGTCCCCGGCTCCCTGGAGGTCACCATATTGATGCTGAACTTAGTGCGGACACCCGATCGGCATAGCGCACTGCAGCCCAGAACTCCTGGAGTCAAGCGATCCTCCTGCCTCAGCCTCCCGAGTAGCTGGGACTATAGGCATGCGCCACCACACCCGGCGGCATAATACACCATTTTCTATAAACTAGCATGAAAAGCTTCAAAAATTATAAGGTCCTATGCTGTTTTCATTGACTTGGTATTTCTCAACTCCCCACTGCACTCCTGGTAGCAGAAGAGAGGGAACATATTTGAGTCTAGGACCCCAACCTGCCCCTTCAAATTAATCTTTCGCTACCACCATCACTAACACACTTGTCACATCCATACAGCTTCTAGGAGACTCAAGTCTAGGAAAGTTGAGGAGCATCAGGCCAAGACATTCATCCCATTATTCAGACACACCAGGTTTACATATACACAAGTCATTTCACAGCTCTGGATTCTAACCACTGTATTCCTTCCACCCATATTATTGATTTAATAGTTATCCTCAAAACCAAATTCAAATGTGTCTTCCTCAATTAATTCTTAAGACTTTTTGACTCCTATAAACAGTGACTTACAAAGCATTTTGTTCACACACACGCACACACACGAGCATTAACTACAGGTTTTCTGCATTCCCCACTTTTGAAAAGTTCTCATTATTGTCACTTTACTTTTACAAAAGACAGCATCAGTAACTATTTTTGCTAACCAAAAGAAATGTGATGATGGTTTCTGCTTTCATGATAATCAGCATTTGTAACCAGCTGTTCAGAGGCAGTGGTATCCCAAACACCTTCCCTGGGAACTACTTATAAAAGCAATGTATTTATTATATCATTCCTGTGTTTACTACATGTCGGTGCTATTTTATATTTAAAATGTTATTTGCTATGATTTGCTGGTTGTTTTGGGCATCTGGGAATGCTCAAAACATTTTCCATATAAATTAATGGTAATTGCTCTTCACCGTATGCTGTTTTGGCTTACTAAAAGGTTTCACGGGAATACTACTTTTAGAGAGCAGGGTAAACCTTTTAGAGAGCACGGGAATACCACTTTTAGAGTGCTTTTGTGATGTATTTCCCGTCTGTCATTTCACTAGACTGTGAGATCTCTCAAGCCGAATATCTCACTGATACTCACTCATCTATTCTCTAGTGTCTAGCACAGTTCTTCTGACAAAACAGATTTTTCGAACATATTTGTTCAATGGAGTGTTACTCACTTATAGGTAAAGTGGAAAGCAATGTGATTTCAGAATTATCTGAATGCAAATATACTTTCAAATTACTTTTGAATAGACAATTAGCGAAGAGTTAAAGAATTCATTTTCATTATTCAGTGAAAACTTGTCTACAAACTCATTTTCTCAACCTATTTACTCTGCCATTACTTTAGAAGTAATTAGAAAGATTTCACCCAATCTAAATTATGAAGCACTGCAAATTAATACCATCTAAATTAATGAGATATACTAAGAACTGAAAAATCTAAAAATATATAAATAGTTGTTTTCTTTTAATAATCAGAAAAAAACAGATTAAGCCAACCTTTTCAATGTTTTTGTATTCTGTTACCATGGAAAGATATATGAACAGCCTTGTTCAAATTACAAAATCTAATGCCAAGAAACAAAATTTTATAGCATTTTAAAAGTAGATGCTTCTGGAATTCCAAACATCAGTGTGTTTCTCACAATATCTTAAGCTTACAAGGTAAAGCTTTGAGGGATAAATATCACTACCCTCTTCTTTACTCATCATCCCTGTTAGCCTTTAGAGGAATATACATTTTCATGTAAATTTCACACATGTTTAATAACTACAGAACAATGATAAGATAAAAGGTAAAAAGCTTCCATTTTTCTATAGAAATCAAAAAGCAGTTGATTTACTTCTATGATTTTTTTCTTTTTTTTTAATTTATTTATATATAAATTTCACATCTTTGTAATCCCAGGGATTCAACCCCCCATACACACTCCCCACCATTCCCTTCCTTTTCCCCCTACCCCAAATTGAGTGCTTCAGTTTGGTGCTTAGCTTGTTTGGACTTTTCCTCATGGCTTTGTTTATTTTTTTCCTATATCCCATATATTAGTGAAAACATTTGGTTTCTGTCTTTTTCTTTTTGATTTGTTTCTGCTAATATGATTTCTTCTAAGTACATCCATGTTATCACAAAATCATCAAATTTGTCATTTTTAATTGATGGGTAATATTCCATTGTGTATATATACCACATCGTTTTCATCCAGTCATCGTTTTGGGGCATTTAGGTTGCTTCTAAGTCCTTGCAATTCTAAATAGTGCTGCAATAAACATCTGAGCACAGGTGTCCCTTTGTACCCACAATGAGGTCTTTTTTGGGTAGATTCTCAAGAGAGCAATTGCTGGGTCAAATGGTAATTCCATTTTCATTAATTTGAGGGTCCACCACACAGCTTTCCATAGTGGTTGGACCAGTTTACATTCCCACCAACAGTTTATAAGAGTATTCCTTTCTCTCCAATCCCTGACAGCACTTGCAGTTGCCTGTTCTTTGGATGTGGGCCATTCTTACCGGTGTAAGGTGGTATCTCATTGTGGTTTTGATTTGCATTTCCCTGATTGCAAGTGATGTTAAGCAATTTTTCATGTGCCTGTTGGCCATTTGTATTTCCTTTTTGGAGAAGTGTCTTTTTAGTTCTTCTCCCTGTTTTTGATTGGGCTTCTTGATTTGCTTTTGTTTAGTTGTATGTGTTCCTTGTGGATCTTTGTTATTAATCCCTTATCACTCTTGTAGAGGGCAAAATTTTTTTCTCTTTTGGTTGGGCTTCTTTTTGCTTTTTCTGTTGTCTCTTTTGCTGTACAGAAGCTTTTAGTTTGATGTAGTCCAATCTGTTTATGTTTTCCTTCATTATTTTGCCATCTGTACATGTGTCCAGAAATGGACTTCTGAATTGTAATTCATGGAGGGTTTTGCCCAAGTTTTCCTCTATGTATGTTATGGTTTTAGGTCTGACTTCTAAGTCTTTTATCCATTTTGAATTGATTCTTGTATGTGGTGTGAGGGAGTTGTCTTCGTCCATTTTCTTGCATGTCTTATTAATTTTCCCAGCACCATTTATTAAAGAGGTTATATCTGTTCCAATAAGTTTCTCCACTCCTTTGTCAAAGATTAATTAACTATATATGTGTGGTTTTATTTCCAGGCACTCAATTCTGTTCCATTGGTCTGATTGCCTATTTTTGTATCAGTACCAAGCTGTTTTAATTATTATGGCATTGTAGTATAGTTTGAAGTTTGGAATTGTAATACCTCCGTTCTCTTTTTTTCTGGTCAGGAGGCTTTTTGATATTTGTGGCCTTTTGTTATTCCATATGAATTTCAGTAATTTTGGTTCTATTTCTTTAAAGAATGTTATTGGGATTTTTATTGGGATGCATTGAATCTGTAGATTGCTTTTGGTAGGATGGTCATATTAATGATGTTAATTCTTCCAATCCATGAGCAGGGAATGTCTTTCCATTTCCTTATGTGTTTTTCTATCTTTTAGCAGCATTTTAAAGTTTTCTTTGTATAGTTCTTTCATATGTTTTGTTAGGTTTATTCCCAGGTATTTAATTTTTTCTGGTGCGATGGTAAATGGCATGGTTTTTCTTATTTCTTCTTCTATTTGACTTTTTGCTTATAGGAAAGCTACTGAATCGGTGTGTTGATTTTGTATCCAGCTACCTTACTGAACTGGTTTATTATTTCAAGCAATTTTTCTGTGGATTTTTTTGGGTTATCTATATAGAGAACCATGTCATCAGCATATAATGATATGTTCCTCTTTCCCTATTTTTATCCCTTTTATGTCTTTCTTTTGCCTTATTGCCCTAGTTAGAACTTCCAGTACAATGTTAAAGAGTAGTGGGAAGAGTGGGCATCCTTGCCTGGTTCTTATTTGGAGTGATTTTAGTTTTTCCCCATTTAGGATGATTTTTGCCATAGGTTTGTCATAGATGGGTTTTATTATGTTGAGGTAAGTTCCTTTAATCCCCAATTTTTCAAGGGTTTTTATTATGAATGGATGCTGTACTTTATCAAATGCTTTCTCTGCATCTATTGATATGATCATGTGGCTTTGTTGATATGGTGTATTATGTTAATTGATTTCCAGATGTTGAACTATCCTTGTGCCCCTGGGATAAATTCCACTTGGTCATGGTGAATAATGTTTGTTATGCATCATTGGATTCAATTTGCTAGGATTTTGCTTAAAATTTTTGCATTCATGTCCATTAGGAAAATTGGTCTATAGTTTTCTTTCTTGGTGCTGTTCTTATTTGGTTTTGGTATGAGTGTGATGTTTGCTTCATAGAAAGTGTATGGCAGTTTTCCTTCTTTCTCAAATTTTTGGAAAAACTTTAGTAGTGCAGGCGTTATTTCACCTTTGAATCTCTGGTAGAATTCATTTGTAAACTATCAGGTCCTGGGCTCTTGTTTTTAGGTAGAGTTTTGATGACTGCTTGTGATTGGTTTACTTAATTTATCTATATCTTTGTTCAGTTTTGGAGAGTTGTATCTTTCTAAGAATCTGTCCATCTCATCCAGATTGCTGTATTTTTAGGAAAAACTATATTTCCATATAGTTTTTCATAGTAATCTCTTATTATCCTTTGGGATTCTTTTGTATCTGTTGTAATTTCTCCTCTTTCATTTGTGATTCTGTTTATTTGAATTTTCTCTCTTGTTTCATTTGTGAGCTTTGCAAGGGGCTTAATAACTATTTTTTCAAAGAACCAGCTTTTGGTTTTGTTGATCTTCTGGATAGTCTTTTCGGTTTAGAGGTTATTTATTTCTTCTTTTATTTTTATTATTTCTTCTCTTCTGATGGGTTTTGGATTTTTTTGTTGTTGTTGTTGTTGATCTTTTTCTATTTTTTTGAGTTGTATATTAGGTTGCTCTTTGTGTTAGCTTCTTGGTTTTTGATATGGGTCTGTATTGCTATGAACCTTCCTCTTAGATATGCTTTTGCTGTCCCAGACATTTTGGAATGTTGTGTCTTCTTTGTCGTTTGTTTTGGAGTAAGTTTTGATTTCTTCTTTAATTTCTTCAATTAATCATTCTCCATTTAGTAGCATGTTGTTCAGTCTCCAAGTGTTTGATGTTCTTCTTGCTCTCTTTGCATTGTTGATTTCCAGTTTGATACATTTATGGCCTGAGAAAAAAAGTTGGTATTATTTTAATCTTCGTGTACTTATTCATGTTTGCCCTGTGGTCTAGTATGTGGTCAATTTTAGAGAATGATCCATGAGCATTTGAGAAGGTGTATTCTTTTCCTTGTGGGTGTAGCATCCTGTAGATATCTATTAGGTCCAATTTGTCTAGGTCTTCTTTTAAGGTTTTTGTGTCCTTGTGTAGCTTTTGTTTTTTTGATCTGTCTTTTGTTGATAGTGGGATATTGAAGTCTCCTACTACATATGTGTTTTCATCAATATTTCTTTTCAGTTCTCTTAGTAGCTGTCTTATAAATCTTGGTTCAACCTCATTTCGAGTATATGTTGATAATTGCTATGTCTTTTTGATTGGTTGACCCTTGAACCATTAGGTAGTGACCTTCTTTATTCTTTGTCACTTTTCTTTTTTTGAAATCTGCTTTGTCTGCTATAAGAATGGCTACCCCTGAATTTTGGGGGGGGGGGGCATTTGTAGAATTGTTTTCCATCCTCTTACCTTCAATCTATGCTTGTCTTTTGTATTTCTTGGAGGCAGCAGAATGTTGAGTTCTATCTTTTCATCCAGTCTGCAACTCTGTGTCTTTTGATTGATGAATTTAGCCCACTGTCATTTAGAGTAATTACTGATGTTTGAGGTTCTAACATTGGATTCCTGGTGGTCATTTGGAGTTCTGTATTAGTTTCTTCTTTCTTTTTATTACTCGCTCTTATTATTCTTCTGTGGGCTTCAGTCTTAGGGCTTCTTGCAGGAGTTCTTGGAGTGGGGGGTTGGTGGTAGCAAATTTCTGGAGGCTTTGTTTGTCTGAGAAGGTTCTAATTTTTCCTTTATAAAGGAGGGACAGTTTTGCTGGGTAGAGTATTCTGGCACTTTTTGTCTTAGAGTGTTTAAAAGATGTGGCCCCATTCTCTCTTTGTTTGGAGAGTCTCTTCTGAGAAATCTGAGGTCAGTCTAATGGGTTTTCCTTTGTAAGTTATCTGTTTCCTCTCTCGTTATTCTTATAATTTTTTCTTTAATTTTGGCTCTTGAAAATTTTACTATGATGTGTCTTGCTGTGTTTCTTCTTTCATTAAAGTAGTTTGGTGTCCTTTTTGCTGTATGTCTATTTTCATTTCTTTCTTCAGATTTGGGAAATTCTCCTCCATTATTTCATTGAAAAACCTTTCAGATCCTATGTCTTTCTCTTTTCCTTCTGGGATTCCAATTACTCTTTGATTTGTTTTCTTTAGGGTTTCTGACCGATCTCTGATATTTTTTCTTCTGTCTTCTTACTTTGTTTTTCTCTCTTTCTCTTTCTTCATCCTCTCTAATTCCATATCCTCTAGTGTGCTGATTCATTCTTCTATTTCTTCTAATCTGCTTTCCTGGCTTTTCCCTGCATTTTTTGAGCTCTTCTATTGCTCCTCTTACACACTGTATCTCCTACAGCTTCTTATTTAGGGTTTCAATTTCATTTTTCTGTTCGTCAATGATATTGCTCATTTTGCTGCATTTTTTTTCTATATTTTTCTGTTACTTCTTTTAGTTCATTGAAAGCTTCTATCCTCTTACTTTCCCTTTGTTCCGCCTCTTCCTTGGCCTCTTTGAGTGCTTCTATCACGTTGATTCTGATTTCTTTGTCTGACATATACAGCACTTCTTCCATGTCATCCATGTTGGTTTCTGCAGATTGTTTATCCTTTGTTGGTGAGTTATTTTTCTTAGGGCTTGCTTGAGTATTTGTATTCTTCCTCCTTCCTCTGTTTTCCTTTTGGACTTGCTCTATGTATTGAGTAATTACTGCTCTAGTATTAGATGGCATGTTAAAGCCTATCGAGTTGTGGTTATTTCTGCCTTTGTGCTTTTGTTGCTGTGATTATATTTTGTTTCCATTGTCTATTTGGGGGGACAAGTTCCTTTTCAGAAAGTGGATGTGGTGAGTAGACATGGTTTCTATTGTATTGTCTGTCTTCTTTTTTGTTATTTCTCCTCTTTTAGATTAATGGGCCTTAAATATTTTTTAGTGCCTCCAAGTGTCTAGGGCTTGTCATATAAACTTTTTTGATGAGGTGTCTTGACACTCTTGGGTAGTGAGTGTCCTTGGTTCTCTAGTCTTCATGATGCCAGCACTTCTGGGCTGCTAGGGTGTGGGCTCTTTGTCACCAAGCTGGATTTCCCTGGACCAGTAAAACTGAGTTCACACCTCAGTCTGAGTAGCAAAGGCCCATTCAGTTGCAAAGCTCACAGCCCCACCCTATCTCCCAGCTGCATTACCTTGGCAACAGGAAGTAGTCCAGTGCTGGCTGGAGCCCTCACCAGAGCCCCAATGGGCTGCTGGGGTGTGGGCTCATTGTCACCAAGTTGGATTTCCCTGGGCCAGTAAAACTCAGTCTGCGCCTCAGTCTCTACTTCCATGATTTTTTCTAGCTGAAAAGGTTTCTCTAATAATTTCAAAAATAACATGAATAATATGTTACAAAAGATGACAGTCTATATGGAAATTTGTTTGGCTTCATATTGCAGCTTCCCAAACCAAAGGCAGTAAATGAAACTTTGACCTTTCTCTAAAGCAGACTTTATTTATGAAGTACCCAACAAGAGTCATAGAGGGCTTGAGTAGTATTGGCAGCCTCCATTATTTGTCATGGTCACTTCTATGAGAGTCCAGGCCCACATTTGGAGAAAGAACATATTTACCAGAACCATGAAGCCCATGGAAAAAGATGCAGACTGGTCAGGGAAATACTGATTCCTGTATTTCCTGAGGAAATACTGAGTGTGTGTGGCTGGACACTATAGCCAGGGCAGTGGGTTTCTTTGAGGGAAGAGAGAAGGGTCAACATTTTTAGCAATAATTAACAAAATAGGAAGGTGGCGAAAGTAACCCCTTATAGTTAATTATTATAGAAATATCATGGACTCCCCAGCTTATGAAAATGCTCTGGTGAACCCACTAGCTGATTCCCCTTCCCTCTACTTTCACAAGGTATGAAGATAGCCAATGAGGAGAAAATACACCCACTCTCCACCCTGCGTTCATCTGTGGTAGGCTGACAAGAGAAGGCAAAAAGTAGATCAGTACCACATATATCCCCCTTCCAGCCTTTGCAGACAGACTTGATTCTGATCATTATTTTGTCACTGGAAGTCTAAGCACAGCAATTGCTACATTCTCCTTCATGCTAACATTTGCATTTCTGTTGCCTTCATTCTAACCTTGAAATGTTGCAAAGCTTCATTTCTTCTGACCTTGTTTAGACAATATGTTCTTCTTCATAATCAGTCAGCATCTACCATCTGTATCTTCCTTGAAAAGTGCAGGAGTAATATTCTCTTCTCCAAACATAGGTCCTAAAAATTATCAGATTCTCTTTTTTTTTGTAGAAGCATAAGTGCTGATAATATATATGTACAAAATATGTGTATATGTATATATGGGTATACATATGTGCATGCAATCTGATACATGCTTTTTCTCACAAGCTGTTGGTGATCGTTCAACTTTAAATGTTTTTATAAAATGCATACTTCCATTTTGACTAAAGATGAGAATTTTAGTTCTAGCTGTTAAGGAAGCTATTAAATTGCAGCATATTTCTATGTGAAGTTTGATAGCTGGGAAAGTGTGGGTTTTACTGACAAATGTGATCTGCCAACTAGTTTCATAATATTTGAGGCACTAAATTAGGCACTTGCTGCAGCCAGAAAAATGGCAGTCTTTTTCCTTATTGGGTTTATATTCTAACAGATATCACCATCTGCTGTTTATTCTTCTTATTTTGAACAAGGTGTCAAGAGAACAACAAGTTTAAAGGAATTAGTAAAACTTCATAGTTAGTATATTTCATGCAAGGAACTGGGAAATTTTTTAAAGGAAATGGATTTTTTAAAATTCACTAATACAAGGACCCATCTTGCTTACATTGATAATTTAGGACCACAGGTTGACTGACATTAAATGTCATCTAGCTCCACTGCTTAGTATTTGTATTAGTATACTACTTAAGTCTTATTTTCCTAATCTCACAATGTGAAAATAATAGCCATAACTACTTCTCAGAGCTTTGGTTAAAGGTTACATAAGTGAATATATATATATAAAGATAAGCATTCACAGTAGATCACTTGTTGGCAGTAATCATTACCCATAATCTAGGAAGCTAACCAAAATGAACATCTTGTAAATCTAATGTCCAAGTCTAACATAGTCATCATTTCTATATGATTTTACACATTGTTACAATCATAAGCCTTGTTTAAAGAGCAACAATTGCTGAGACATCACTGTTTGTGTCTTTATCAGGTCCAGTGCTGTTAGTCACCTAGCCAATCTCCAATCCCCACCTTTTCTAACAATATACCTTTTATTTTAGGGGTATGATTATTCCCAGTTAAATCAAATACTAAGATCCTTATTCAGATGCAGAATTTATGTAACACGGGTCTGCCCAATAAGATATAAAGAATTTTAGGTCAAAACTTCTGAGAAATCTCCTTAAAACAAAGCAAATTACTATCATAAGTAGTTTGCTTATGTTTATCTAATTTTTCCTCTGATGACAATAGATGCAGTAGCTGGAGCTATAGCAGCCACTGAATAAGCATAGCAAAAGACACAGTCCATGTTTGAAAGAGTAGAAAGACCCTGGGTCATAATGGCATAGTAGACCAGCTATCCAACCTTGGACTACCTCTCTTACAACTGATTTATCTTTAAAAGTAAAAGATAAACCCTTTTCCTATTTGAGCTACTATATTTGGGTTTTCTACATGCAACAAAACATATCCCTGATATAAGTGGGTGTATTGTCTCCTAACATGGGCAAGGTTAGGGAACATCCTATGATGACATAGCTTGGAGAAGACTAGTCTCAATTTAGAACTCAGGTATTCTGTATCTCAATCATGATACATGACATGTCTCCTGAAAGAGTACCAATGAATAGATTGGGAAACATAAGTCATCTGTTTCTCCTATCTTTACCTCCCTTTCCCTGATCTACCTTAATTTCTTTGGATAACAAACAACCATCTAATGTACTGAGTTTCAAACACAGTATTTCAGGCACTGGAAATTCTCCACTGAACAAGTCAAACAAAATCTCTGCCCCTAGTTAATTCTAGATCTATTTAATTCTAGATCTGGCAGTTAGGAGAGGGGAGAATGTATTTATAAGAATAAAGACAATTGCCAGGCACGGTGGTTTATGTCTGTAAGCTTCAGCCTATGAAGAGGCTGTGGCTAGGGATCATAGTTCCAGTCCCTCTCGGGGCAACACAGAGAGACCTAGTCCCAAAAAAATAGCTGGGCATGGTGGCGTGCGACTGTAATCTCAGCTACCTGGGAAGCTGAGACTGGGGATCACTTGAGTCTGTGGTACCCCAGGCAACATCTGCGGTTCCATGGGTAAAAATAGGGAGAACTAGTCTCAAAAAAAAAAAAAAAGAATAAAGACAATGTCAATATTCTGTCAATATTCTAAGTGCAAGTGTTTGTGATACAAGGCACCATGGGAAAACAAGGGGGGGGGGGTGCCTACCTAGCTTTATGTCTTACACCAAAGATATTCAGTTACAAGTTGTACTGAAGTAGGGAAAACTAGAATTAGTGAATCAGTATGCTTGGATAGTTTTATAGGTGATTTTCTCTCTAGGGAAAGATCAGCTTTCTTTTGCACCATCTTGACTTGATGTGCTATTCCCAAGGTTTTTTTTTTTTTTTTTCATATTTACTTTGCATTATTATTTCTCCTGCTTATAATTAATTTTACACTAGATGTGAAGTTTCCCTACTCTTCCATACATGACACTAAAAGGCTGTTGCTCCCTTATGTTGTATCCTACCCTTGTTTATTCACAAACTATGCTATTGCTAGCACTCAGAGGTAACCTCTACAGTCTGCTTTGTGTCAGAGCTGTCACCACTCTATTGGTCTTTATTCTCTTTATTCTCTCTGAAGGGGTGGCAACTGGAGTAGAATAATGAAGACCTTCCTTTTTTACATCTTTAGAATCAGATAATAGTGCAATAATTCTCTTCTCTGGACCATAAAGCCTGAGCCTTGCTTCTGACCCTATCTTAAACTTTGTCTGTGATTCACTTATCTGATAATATAAAGATATCTTTTTGTTAATCACCATTTGGGAAACCAGGTAAAATAATAATAGATTGCCTTTTTTTGTCTTCATCTTCAATTTCCTCCCCTCTCAGTAGAGCAATATATAATGATCTGAAAAGGAAAAACAGAATGAAATTGTGAAAACCTCTACAGCATTTTGCTCTTATTTTTTCTGGGTAACAACTCACTTACCACTTACCCTGAGGATGAAACATGGGAACATCAAGTGCTCCTCAGGTTATTTCTACCAGTGATGAGAGCTACTATGAAGTTACTTGACAAATCTAAAAGCAAGGACAAGGTTATAGAATACCCTAAGCACAAATAACAGTGAAAAACTAAATAAAAAAACCTTTTCTTCTTGTCCTCGGTGGCTTAAAATTATGGCACCAACTACATTTGTTGCATAAATAATGCCCCTTCTTGTCTTCCAGGTTTTTTTGCATCAATGTACCTGTGTTACTTCTGCACCTGTGTCACTTTTTAACCCATTATCCTTGGTCATTCTATTTGTCACCATGATTATGTGAGCCCAAGGCAATAATCTGGTGAGACAAGGACTGTGAATTCTCATTGTGGCTAAACTAATAACTTTTGACATGACCTCATAGGCATTTTCTAAGTTCCACATTTTCATTTTTAAAATGGCAGTGACAGTAACCAACTTCATAGGTTTATGTGAAAACAAGTAGATTTTTCAAATTATGATAAGACACTTTATAAACACAGAGCTTTGAAACTGCATAATCATACTCAGACTTGTGCTGCATTTCCAATCACAGAGTGAGTCAGTTGCCGATTAATCATCCTGGAGCAATAGTCTTCCCACAAAGTGCAGCCACAGGGCAGAAGATTGTCAAGATGAAAGATGCATTGAAATATCATACTCACAACTTTGGATATCAAAAATTGCTCTCAGATCTGTTCTTGTCACACAAACCACCTGAGCTCTTTGCATCCTCACAGAAAACTAAATCTAAGGAAACTTGAGAGAGGAGAGTCAAGGATGAGAACATAGATTTCCACCCTTTATCCTTGCCATGTTGGCAGAGAATCAGTAATGAGCATGAAATTGAGGGTGCTGTCTCCCGTAGTCTACTCATCTGAGCTTGATGCCTTACCATTGAGAAGTTAATTTAGCATGTTAGGCAGAAATGCAGATTTTGTAGCAAATCATGTTTATCATTAAATCCTTTTTGCTCCCATTTTCTCTTCTGCCAAACTCATTTGTGAGTCCCTGAATAAAGTTTTGTGTAATTAATTTCTTGTTCCACTCTCAGGGGTTGAGAATATCAAAGAGATATTTTCAGAATATCAGGAGAAATTCCCATTTATGAAAGCTTTGTTTCTGGTGAATGTTCATTCTTACTAGAGGCAAAAGATAGTAACAACCAAAAACTTAACTCTGCTGGAAACCTCTTTAAATTTTTGTGTGACTTCTGTGTCAGCATTTCCTGTTCTCTTTTCCTGATCACTCCTGTTAGCTCCATTCCCTTATCTCTTAACCATAATTCCTATAAGAGTGCTTTGGATAGCTTTGGAAAAACTTAAAAGCAGAGATAACTGACAATCTGACTTTTCTAAGTTATTGGCTCACTCATAGTCCATGTTTCACCAGGTAATTGCCTTTTGTTCACTAAGTATTCTGCGATTAGCAGAATGATCAGGTATAGCTGGTCAAGAAGAAAGACAGATATATCAGTCTATCAGTGCAAATGAGTGAAAGACAAGATCAGTCATTATCATTTTGTCTCTTCTGTCCTCTCCTGTTTTTTTCCATGAATACTCCAGGGGCACCTTTTGAAAATGTAAGTCAAATAACTTCACTCCTTTACTTAAAACCCTGCAATGACTCCCGTATCCCTTAAAATGGAATATAAAATCCATTCATGACTTATAAAGACATGATCCCAGCCACTGACTGTATCTCCAAGCATACTTCTTTAGCCTTCTCTCTGCTCCAGCTACTCTAGTGGCAGTTTCACTGTCTTATGCCTCAGGCAAATCATCATGCCTAAGGGTCTTTGCAATTCATGCTAAGCTTAGTTAGCATGATCTCCCTGCAGTCACATACTTCATTCCCTATTTTCATTCAGATCAATAATCTCATTTTATTATAGAGAGCTTCCTTGAGCCCCTATCATTCACAGGTCCTTAACTGTCTCTTATTACTTGGTCCTGATTTATCTCCCCATAGAGGATTTGTGCTCCATGTCTTTGTCACCACAGACTTCACCAGGTTTTGGCCATGATGGCCAGAAGCTTTGCAGAGAATAGCAGTGCTCCCTTCCATTTGAACTGAGGACACCTGAAGCTCCAGACCAAACACCTAGTAGGGCCCCATAACCCATTAATCTAGATCACATCTTCAGGGTTTGTATCCTCTCTCCCTTAATGACAATTAAAATTGTACATTTATAACATGTGGATTTTCCCCAATAACAATAGTCTACTGGCTTGAATCATAATCAGCCTCTCTTTCCAGGTAAAAGTTACCAAGTTGAGATTCACACATCATATTACAGTACCACACCTAGGTAACTGCTACATTTCCAGTGAATGTGTGCAAAAAAACCACTTGCCATTGGGTGCTGGAGAAGTTGGATATACAGTGTGGTGCTAGAGAAGGCTGCTCCTGCTTTTAGAAGCCCTTAGAAGCCATCCATGCTGCAAAGATCTGACTGAAGCAGCCTATAGAAATTGGTAAGAGAAATCTCTTCCCACTGTTGTGTCTTTCCAGTATCCTTCCAGCATCCTCTACTGAAAAGCTCAATATTGTGCTGGCTGAAAAGGGAAAATAAAGTCCAGATTCATTATTGCAGAGCAGGTAATGAGGGGTGAATTTGGACCTGGACAATATAATGCTCTTGCATATAGGTCTGTTTTATTTTGATAAAAATTTTAGAATTTTATTTTCTAAAATTCTGCACCTGTAATGTACCCCCCCCCCAATTTTCAGGCCTATTATTGAGCACTACCTCTTTAGCTATCCCATATACCTCAATTCCATCAATGAACCATGATCCTTTTTCACCACCACCCCCATAATTCCTGTTCCTACTTCTTTCCTATCTTTCTTATCTCACCTGGCAGCCCTAAATCAGAAGGATAAGTAGTTAATTTCGATACTCATACATACATACACATATACATACTTACACATATCCCTACACCCAGTTTGTTGCAAAGTAAAACCATTCAATGTTCTTATCTCTTTGAATTCCCCTGTTCTTTCCTCCCCCCTTGTCTTCCTACTGCCTTAGGAAGTAGGAAGGATACAGCTTCCTAACATTGTCCTTACAACTTCCTAAACATGTTAATGTTTATTTTGCACTCCTACCAAAGGGTTCTTTCTATGTTCAAATCCTTCAATATTCAAATCCCTGAAATTCATCTATGTTACATTCATAGTAATATACAAACATACATAGTAATACACAGTAATATACAAATATCTAATATGGCACATACAAGTCTTCAGGATCTGATTCTTTGTCTTACTCCTCTCTCAACATACCTCCAGATGTGTTTTATGATCCAATGACACCAAATTTTAGATAATTCTCTAACAGAACTAGCTTTTATAATAGGAATCAGATATAATAAAATATATAATCAGATATAATAAAAACAACCCATTAACTATAAAACTTACTTTGCATTTTGTGAACTACTCTTGATAATGTCAATATCTACTGAGAATGAATAGTACACTGTGAGTGGTGGGTGATTCATGCAGACAAGGCATGGAAGGACATGACTGCTTTACATACCCAGCACTCTGCACTGTCAACATCTTTCTTTGGATTTCTGCTCTTGGACTCTATTTTTCCCTTTGGCTGCTGTAATCAATATAGAAAGTTCAATCTTGATGTCAGAATACAGAGACAGAAGCAATTAAGTTTGTGTAAATCAAAGCATTTATGAGAAAATAGTTTTGCTTTTGACCCTTTGATTTTTTTGGTGACCTTTTGAGATATATATATATCTCAAAGTTAACAAGTTAACTATATATATATATATATATATATATATACCCTTAAAGCTACAGATATCTTTATTGCTGAGATTTCTGCAGGAAAAAAACTATTATAACCATGAAGATCTCTAGCATCTTATCTATCCTTTCCTATGTTGAATTGATTACAGTATGAACTATTTATAACAAGAGATTTCTTAGGATTATAGCCAAACAATCTCTATTTCCTCTATCTGCTAACTTCTAGTAGTGTCCTGTAACTTAAAAAACTACTATTAACTTTAAAAAGCCTTTTTCTGATTCTTTCGGTCTAACTCCAGTGTTCTTTATCCCTCCTGCCCAGGTACAATATTTCTTTTCAAGTCTAGCACTTAATGCTACAATGGTTTATTTAATGCTCTCTTTTTCTGTGGCCTTTTTAAAGTGGGAACTTAGGAAGAGAAGTTCATCTTCACCAATGTGTCCTCCATGGCCTTAATGATGTTTCATATCAAATATAGTTATGCTAAGTGTTTGTTAAAAAGAAGTGATTGATTTGTTCATTGTTTCTTTTGCTGTACAGAAGTTTTTAAGTTTGATGTAGTCCCATCTGTTTATGTTTTCCTTAATTTTTTTTTGCCAGTTATAGATGTGCCCAGAAATGGATTTCTGAAGTGTAATTCATGGAGGGTTTTGCTCAAGTTTTCCTCTATGCATTTAATGGGTTCAGGTTTTACATCCAAGTCTTTTATCCATTTTCAGGTCTTACATCCATGTTTTATCCATTTTTGTACATGGCATGAGGGAGTCACCTGTCTTCATTTTTTTCATATCTTGTTCTAATGTAAGTTTTCACTCCTTTGTCAAAGACTAGTTGACAATGTATGTGTGGTGTTATTTCAGAGCACTCAATTCTATTCCATTGGTCTGACTGTCAATTTTTGTACCAGTACCATGCTGTTTTAATTACTATGGCTTTGTACTATAATTTGAGGTCTGAAATACTAATACCTCCCTTCTCTCTTTTTTTGGTCAGGAGGCTTTTTAATATTTGAGGTCTTTTGTTATTCCATATGAATTTCAGTA
Source organism: Uropsilus gracilis (assembly GCA_004024945.1). Lineage (NCBI taxonomy): Eukaryota > Metazoa > Chordata > Mammalia > Eulipotyphla > Talpidae > Uropsilus > Uropsilus gracilis. The sequence continues at coordinate 23,433 of PVHY01005393.1, read as the reverse complement.
ATTTTTGCTCTATCTCTTAAAAAATATCCTTTGGATTTTTATAGGGATTGCATTGAATCTGTAGATTGCTTTTGGTAGGATGCCCAACTGAGTTGGAAAAAGTTTTTACCCTCCATACAATTGATAAGTGTCTGATAACAAAGGTATACAAAGAACTCACACAACTTAACAAAACTAAAGCAAAAAGCTCAGTTAAAGTGGGGAGAAGAACCAAAAAGATTTCTCCAAGGAGGAAATACAGATGGCCAATAGGCTTATGAAAAAATGCTCACTATCACCAGCAATTAGGGAACTACAAATCAAACTACAAAGAGGAGATACCACCTTACACCAGTAAGAATGGCCCACATCAAAAAATAAAAACAAAAAAACGGGCAACAATAAGTGCTGGCATAGATGCAAAGAGAAAGGAATACTCTTACACTATTGGTGGGAATGTAAACTGGTCCAGGCATTATGGAAAGTTTTTTGAGCTACCATATGACCCAGCAATCGCTCCTCTGGGAATCTACCCAAAGGAGAACTCAATACTTACATGAAGGGACACCTGTACTTGGATGTTTATTGCAGCACTATTTATAATTGCAAGGATATGGAAACAACCCAAATGCCCCAAAACAGATAAATGGATAAAAAGATGTGGTATATATACACAACGGGATATTACTCATCAATTAAAAATGACAAATTTGATGAATTCAAGATAACATGGATGGAACTAGAAGAAATCATATTAGCTGAAACAAATCAGAAAGAAAAAGACAGAAACCAAATGGCTTCACTAATAAAGAGGATATAGGAAAAACAGACAAAAGGCCAGGAGGAAAGGTCAAAACAAGTTAACAAACAAACTAAAGTACACAACTGGGGGAGGGAGGATGAGTGGGAGAAGTCAGGGAGGGCAAGTGGTAGGTGAACCTTGGGGAATATAAAGATGTGAAATATATATATTATTTTTTTAAAAGAAGGAGTGATAGATTGTACAATGTTGTTGAATACTTGTAACAATATGTATTATTGTCTATTCTGCAGACTTTAAATGATTCAGGAGTCCCTTCCTTAAATTCTTTCCAGAGACTCTGAAATTTAAGGTATAAGTTGCTCCAAACATTTATTATGGTAACTCACAAGCAAAATCATACACTTCACACTGCACAAAACATTGTTTACATTTAGAGATCTGGACTACACAAAGACCTTCCTGATGAAAAGGGTTAGCTGGGTTGTCTACTAAGATCTGATCTTTTTACCAAACTGGGAAGACATTTAGAAATCAGTAAGTCATAAACTATGCTAGTAGCTTCAAATAATCTTTTCTGGGATTGTGCCATTAGTGGAAATTCCTGGATAAAAAACTTGTACTTTCTCCTTTCACACACATCAAATATTTATTCATTTGTTTGCTTAAGATTTATACTCTACCTTTTTAAAAATAATTTTATAAATGATTAGCTAGGAATACCATTAAGAGCTATATTTCAGCTATGTGATTCATGGTTGTTTACCAGTAGCTAATAGTAGTGTGACTTTAAATCAGTAGCTTAGTTTTGCATTTGCTTTCTCTGTTCTTTATAAGAGTAATTTTGCAAGAATAGTTTCTAGATCAAGAATATTACGGTATCATATAACTTCAGTGCAGAATGAAGTAACTGTTTATAAAAAAAATGAGAACTTATTTAATGCCATCCTATATAATCAAATATTTGGTAAGTTGGTTTGTTGTTGCTGTTTTTTTCTTAAATTAATAGCTACTGCTGAGATTCAAGAATAAAATATTATAGAGTAATATGATTTTCTGAAAATCAATGACTTTAGTAAAAATTGCACACTTTGAATATGTTGTCTTGTGTGTGAATTATGCCTCAGTAACTTGGAAAAAAATAATATTTAGAATGACATTATATTAATGCTTTCATAGAGCTAAATATATAAGGATGATATAAAGGGGCAGAATAAGTAATTTTGGGAATTATAGAAAAGCTTCACATGTTGATTTGAACTGTGATTATTTGGGTGGATATATTTGTCAAAATTTATCAAACAAGAAAAAGTGTATCAAACAAGAAAGATATAAAAGTTATTTTATCTCTATTTTATTTATATAGCTACACTTTAATAAAATTGAGTTTAAAAAATGACAAAACAAAACAAAATCCTTATTTTATTCAAACACCTTAAATTGCTTGTTTTAAATTTATGGTGAATTAATGGTACATCTTTATATCATTCGTTGCTATTTATCTCACAGACAAAATTAATGCAAGTGGAGCTCATTAAACAAATTATAAAATTTATTAATGTTTAACAATGTGAAGTCACTGAGTTGTTCATGTACTTTAAAATGCATTCATCATTCCATGGCTACAGCTTACCATCCAGTTTTGAAGCCTGTTCTAAAAATGCAGGAAAAACTATAGAGCCATACCACCCTGAATGTTCACAATCCCATCTAAAAGTTCAGGAAATGTAAATAACTGATATAAATTTGTGAATTTATAAATACAGCTTATTTTATATAATTACAATTTTATATGTGATTCACATTACAAATATAGTTTATTTTACATACATATGATTACATATGTGATGCATATTACATATATCTATACATACTCAGCTAGAGAAAATATGCCTGCAAAATAGAAGAATCTTGACAGCAACTTTTATCAGTTAGATAATATATGAAGAAGACACTCCCACAGATAATCATGAAGTGCTATAATTAGTAAGTATACATGGTTTCCCATCATTTTATGAATACTGCTATACTCTATCATTTTCTCTCTTGTAGTGTTTGTCTTATGTTAACTGAGAAAATAAAACTGATTAAGTCAAAACAAAAAGAAATGTATTTTTGGAACTTTAAAACCTAGGAAACGTATTCAAATAGCCCTGGATGGATGGAAGTGGAGGTGATTACCAATTAGTAGGAAAAAACAGATATCTCATTCATATGTGGAAAATAAAGAATCAAAAAGGAACAGTTAAAGCAAAGCAAAACAAACTCTAGAAATTTGTCTATAGATTTGAGAGGAGGGGTCTCAATAACTATGGTGGATTATTGTATTTTGGTGGTAGAGTGGTATAGTAAAATACTGAAGAAGTGTGACTATCTGAAGAGGCATGAACCTTAACTCTAAATTATATACAATGTTTAAACTTTTACCTCAATGAAAAATACAATAAAAATGTAAGAAAAAAAGTTTTAAATAATCTAAGTCATTTCTTTTGCCCTTTAAATGAATAAAAAGTGGAATAAAAACTACCATTTGTCCCAATATAAATGGAGCATGAGGGCTTTATGTTAAGTGAAATAAGTCAGAAATAAACACCAATAACATATAATCTTACTTATACTTCTAGTCTACAAAACAAAAATCAAACTTATAGATATAGAGAATAGATTTGTTTTGCCAGACATGAGGTATAGAGAATGGGTGAAGTAGATCAGTGGTGAAAATAAACATATAATAAAGAAACAAGGTATGAAACAATAACATAACATAGTAACTCTAGCTGAAAATATCAGTGGATAAGCATCCTCCACAAGGGAAAGCCATTTACAACTATGTATGAAAATCCAAATTAATTATACTTATTGTGATGATCATTTCAATTATATGTGTAAGTATCAAATATTTATGTTTAATACCTGAAGGTGAAATAGTAGTATATTTCATTTATAATAATATATTTTTTAAAAAAGATCTATCTCTTTCACCATCATAAAAAAGAATGGAGCATTATGGAGGGTAAGGATCAACCTGCAAGTATAACTATGCAGCATTCAGTAAATGATTTAAAAATAAATATATATTAACCAACATTTTTTATCATAACTATGTGAATATTTTGCCATTTTTATATGCATGTGAACTGGTAGCATGCATTAATCACAGGCTTAGGATTATAATCTTTAAAAATATAGATAAAAAATTGGTAAAATCATCACTGTGCCAGATGGCTGATGGAGTATATAACCTGACCCAAATGTGATCCCAGGGAAACATAATGTCCCAAAGGAAATAGAAAGCTAAGGAATGGATGAGTCACATCTGCCATTGTCATGGATATTATTCATCTTATTCGTGTGACCTCGAAAAGTAAAGGCATTATGGAATAGAGTGACTAGCTGTCTAACTCAGTCCTCATCTGTTACTAAGCGATCCTAGTCCAACAAAAACATCCTTAATGTTTCATGAGCACTTAAAATATAGCTGGCTTACACTTGTACAAGATATGCAACATGTAAAAATATGTAAACATGCTTTCTCTTCTCCTGTCCAGTTATTCACTGAGTGCTCATTAGAATCATCTGGAAATTTTAAAAAACATATCTATGATGGAATCCTATCTCTACATATTCTCACTTAGTTGTAAATAAAGGCACCTGTGTATGGGTATTTTTAAAAGTTTTACTAACCTGTCAATCTTAAGAAAATAAAAACAAAAGATTAGTGTAAGTCAGTTACTAAATGAAGATTGTATTTTAAAGTCACAAATTACATGAAGAGGAAGAAAAGGCAGAAGTCAAATAATAAGCATCTTACACAAGAAATGTTAAAAGAAACTCTCTTATCTAAATCAAAAAGAAGAAAAAAATCACAAAAATACTAAATAAGAAAATAAATAGAACCCAAAAATATTAATATGAGTAAAATACTTTTACATATAATAATTACCCTAAATGTAAAAAGATCAAACCCAACAATCAAAATGAAATTGGGTCAAAATTGGCAGAAGCCACCAACCAACAAGACTCAGAAAAAAAAGTACCTTTTAAAATGCAGCTTCTTTTATACCAGATCTGCATCACCTGCATACACAGCAGTTGCCAAAGTCACAAAGCAATTTAAATAAAAGGGTTTTATTAACAATGGAAGTTAACCAAGAAAGCAAAATGTCCTTACTGCCACAAGTGGCCAGTTATCTTCCCCTAATCACCATTTAGTCCGAAAGTCCAAATCACATGTCCAAGATGGGGTCCCCTCCAAACCTGCAGGCACCCTGCAAAGTCCAGTACTTCTCCAGCATCTTCTCTTTGCTTCTTCTCCCTCCAGTGTTCTGAGTTGCTCTGCTTCTCCAAGGTGCTTCAAATTTCTTCCACAATTGCTGATGTGGAAGCAATTAGCTTTCCAAATACGCTGTCTTGTTGCAAGCTCCACACGCTTCCTTTACCAGGCCCAACTTTGGTGGCATCTGGCCAAATCTACCAGCCTACCCTTAGCAGCCCCTGGTCACCCCCAACATGCCATTCTGGCATCCATCTCCACACTGGCTACTTCTTTGCTGGCCACTATCCCACCATGGCTCCTCACCAATACCAGCTCACTCTTCCAGGGGGCTTCCCCCAGGCAGGCCATGTAGGCCTGTTCTCTTGGTCTGCCATTGTCATCTCTCTTTTCCTTTTTCTCTCCTAGCTCCTTCCTTTTATCCCCCATTTCCCGCTTTCCATTTTCTTTCATGGTTCTTTCAGACTCCACACACCAGGGCATTTTGGTAGCCATATAATTTTTAACTGCATAACTACACTGTATCATTAAGACACAGAGTGGCAGTTTGGATTAGAAAACAAAACCCAAATTTCTGCTATCTCTGGAGATGCCATCTAAGTTTCAAAGATAAATAGAGTCTCAAAATAAATGGTTGGAAAACAATCCTACAAACAAAGGGGACCCTAGAAAAGGACAGGCATAACCATATTTACACCAGATTAGATAGGTTTCCCATCAAAAAGGTAACAGGAGACAAGGATGGACTTTATTTAATGATTATGCAAACAATACAGCAGGAAGATATAACATTCATGACTGTATATGCACCAAATGAAGAAGCATCAAAATACATAAGGTAATTATTATAAACTACTATCAAATCTGAAAAGAGACATTATCAACAATACAGTAGCTGTAAGGGATTTCACATATCAATAGACAGATCAGCCATGAAGAAAATCATGGGAAATAATAGTCTTAAATGAGGAGTAAGACTATATAAGATCTATTTAGACATTACAAAGAGCTCACCCTCCAAAAGCTGAACATCTGTGTTTTATAAGTACACATAGAACATTATCCAAGATAGAGTACTTCTTGTATTACATAACATGTATGACTAAATTGATGAAGATTGAAATTATATTTAGTATTTTCTATGATCACAATGATATCAAAGTAGAAATCACAATAAAAAGAAAGTGGGAAGAACTTTCAAAATGTATTGATTCAACAGTATACTACTGAATGACAAATTAAAAAGAAAATCAATGACAGAATTTCAAATGATTTGGAATAAACAAAGGTGAAAACGAAAGAATCACGGGAATATACTGGAATATAGAAAAAGGAAAACTAAGGGGGAAGTACTTAACAGTAAATACCTACATCAAGAACAAGAAAGAGCTCGATTAAATGATCTAAATTTATATCTAAAGGAACTGGAAAAGGGAAAAACAAACAAAACCAAAGCCAGTAGAAGGAAGGAAATAATAAAAATTAAAGCAGAAATAAACATCAAAGAAAGTCTAAAAGATGAGTGAGATCAAAAGCTAATCTTTGAAAAATAAACAAAATTGATAAACCCCTACACAGGCTCACAAAGAAAAATAGGAGAAAGCTTGAATCAATAGAATCAAAAATAAAAAAAGATATTATAACAGATATTTCAGAAAATAGAGGATCATAAGAGACTACAAACATCTGTACGCCAATAAATTGAATAACACAGAAGAGATGGGTTTTTTAAATGTATATAACCTTCAGAGATTGAATACTAGAATAAAAAACAAGGAAAAGTCTCCAAAAACAACAAAAATAAAAGAGAAGGTGGTTTTACTAGTAAGTTCTACAAATCTTCGAAGATGAACTACTAACTATTCTTGAACTGATTCAAAAAAATTGAGACAAAAAATACTTCCAAACATTTTATGAATCTAATATTACTCTAACACCAAAAGTAGACAGGATATAACAAAATCATAAACAAAAAAAATGTAGACTAATATACCAGATGAAGATAAGTGCAAAACCCTTAACAAAATCTTAGCAAATTGAATCAACAATGCATTAAAAGGATCATAAATCATGATTACACATCATGACAAAGCGGGATTTATTTCAAAAACATAGAATGGTTCAAAAATCTGAAAACTGATCAACATAATCACCACATCAACAAAAGACAAAAATCAGATGATTTTATCAATAGACGCAGAGAAAGTATTTGATAATACTGAACATCCATGTATGATAAAAGTCCTCAAAAAAAAATGAAGCTAGATGGAACATACTTCATATAACAAAATCTGTGCATGACAAACCAACAGATAGCATTATACTCAATGGTGAAATACTTAAAACATTTACTTTAAGATGGAGTACAAAACTAGGATATCTATTTTTACCACTACTATTCAACATGGAAGCTTTTGGGTAGAGCAATCAATCAAAATAAAGATATAAAAAGATTCCAAATTGGCAAAGAGACAGTAAAGCTATCACTACCTGCTATCTGCAGATGATATAAGATCATAGAAACCCCTAAAAACTCCATTAAAACATTTTAGGTACAAAATTTAATAAAGTGGAAGTTTGTATCTTCCTAGACAGTACAGGTAGAAAAACGGAACATTGAAATAGAATTGAGTGCCCAGAAATAAACTCATACATGTATGACCAGTTAAATCATGACAAAGTTATTGAGAGTATGCACTGGAGAAATAAAGTATCTTCAAAAAAAAATGGTGCTGGGAAATTGGGACAGCCACATGCGAAAGAGTGAAACTAGATTACTATTTTATATCATATGCAAACATTAATTCAAGAAGGATTGAAAATATGCATGTAAGACCTGAACCATAAAATATATAGAAGAAAACGGTCAAACTGTCCATGACATTGACCTCATTGATACACTTGGAGGCTTGACAACCATGACAAGATAAACAGGAACAAAGGTAAACAAATGGGACTCGATAAAAGTAAAAACTTTTGAACACTGAAAGAAACTAAAGTGAGTAGACACTCTACCAACTGGAAGAAAGTATTTTTGCATCATATACTTAGCAATGGGATAATATACCAGATAAAGAAATTAGACGACTCAACAAAAAGATAACAAAAATTCATTAAAGAATGGATAGAAGGACTCAGACACTTCTCCAAAGAAGGCATAGAGACAGTTTACAAGCACATTAAAAATAGGTCATCATTTGTGTTAGGGAACTGCAAATCAAAATCACAATGATATATCACCTCACACCTGTGAAAATAGACCATATTTTAAAAACCAGAAACAACAAATTGTATTGGGGGTATGAAGAACAAAAGAACCTTTTTCCTTTTGGGAAGTAGACTGGACAATCCCAATGAAAATCAACATGGACATCTCTCAAAATAACAAAAATAGATCTACCATATGATCCAACAATATTGTTCCTATCCACCCAAAGAATGCAAACACTCTAATTCCAAGGTTTATATGCATACCTATTTTCATTACAATATTTACAACAACCAATTTATGAAAGTAAGTAGATTAAGTAGATTAAGATTAGGCATGATATATGATATAAATGTACAATGCAATTCTATTCAACAATTTTTTAAAAAGCGGAGATGAATTTTTGTCATTTGGGACAATGTGTATGGAATTGGAATTATTCTAAGCAAAATAAGCCAGAAAAAGAAAGACAAATGTGGTATGCTCTTGTTCATATATGGCATATAAAGAAATGGAGAAAAACAAACCCCAGAAATATGTAGATAGCCCGTAAAACTGAGGCTATTGGAGGGGTATAGAAAGGTTGCAGAAAATGAGAAAGAGGGCACAATTGACTACAGTGGAGGAGTATGGGGGCTTTGGTGGTAGGTGTGGTACAGTAGCCTATACTGAAAAAGTGGGGTCCTATATTTCTGAATCAAATACTTCAGTGTGAACCAGTGTAGGGCGAATGAATCATCAAGATTTTTCATACCCTTCCACCATTAACCTCTATGACCAGCACCTGTGATGTTGTAACCTTCCTATGATTGTGCATACCTGTTTCAGTGGGTGTACATATGCATAAGTGGGTACACCTGGGCCTAGAAGGTGTAAAAGGGGTGGTGTCACCATGAGAGGAGAGAACTGGAGGAGAACATCAAGAAAAAGAAAAAGCCCAGAGAAAGAGTGTAAAGACTCCTGAAGGCCTAGGGGACTTACTTGCCTCCCAGAACCCCCTACCCCTGCCTTGCCAACCTGAGAGTCTATAAAACAACCAGTTACCTCAAACAAAAAAATAAAACATTTTGTAACTGTTGTTTAACACTAATAAACATTTCAGTAAACTTTTAAGTCTACAGGGTTTTGATATACAAGACAAACAAGCTGTGTGAGATGTTTTACATATTATTTTTATAAAAGTTGAACTTTTCTAAAATTTCAAATTTGAATTTAATACCTCCTTATAATAAAACTGGAGGGGGGAGAAGGGTGCTCTGCTATTATATCATGGAATGCCAAAACAAAGCAATTAGTATATTTTCTTTAAGAATTTCATTCTTATGTTCCTATAAAAATATATAGCAGTGGAGTGAAGTAACAAATAATTTTCCAAGTAAAGTTTTAAAATATGTCACACTTGAAATCTATGAGAGATAGTTTCCGTGCCCTTCATAATCTTTAGTTTCATCAATTTAACTCAATTTAAGACATTTAAAGAAATTACAAAATCAAAGAATTTTTCTTGTTTGGTGATTTAGAAAAATAATTGTAAACATCAGTTTGATCATCCTATTTTTCTCATGAACATTGACTACCAATGAACTGACTTACCATATTTAATCCCAAAATTTAATTTTATTTTTACTGTCCTTCTTCTACTATTTTTCGATTTCCTAAAAATAGTTTATAAAGTATTATGAAATTTTGACCCTTTTTCCTCTTAGTGTTTTAACCCCTGATCTAAATTGTGTGGAGATTTTAGGCTCATTTATTTTTCAATCTCATTACAATTAAAGTTTCTAAAATCTACTTCCAAGTTTCTTCTCCCAACCTGGTGCCAAGTTCCTCTGTGATTGGCCATAGTATTAACAGCATTTTTGCTGTACTAATTCTAAATTAGAAAATCATCTTTCATATTGTTCATTTTTGCTCTCCAAATACATTTTCTGTAACTTATCATTATTCTGGTGCTACCAGCACTCATTTAGACCTTACTTTATGCTTTAGCCTCGTCATTCACCTTCCAACCTCCAATTCCTCCCTATCAGGGTCCTTCTTGCATTCTGTAAATGGATTGATATTCCCAAAGCATAATTTCCTCTGAGTCATTCTTCTCTTACAATGTGTTCAAACTTCACATGTAATGAGGAAGTTTGGATTTGGGTACAGGTAGTCAGTTAGGAACAGTGTGCCTAAAGTCCCAAGCCCAGGTGTTCCAAGATCATTTATCAGTCTGAATAAGAAGAAATCAGCTGGAACCAACTGGGTTTCCCCCAAGTTCAGGTGTCTCAGGTGTTCTAAACCCATTTATCAAACTGAATGGGGAACAATGGATGGAAGTCAGGCTACCACCCTCCAACTCAATTAAGAATGAATGCTCAAAACACCTGCACAGTAACACAACTGACCAAATCTAGTTTCTGAGAAGACAAGCTGTATAATGTGGGAAAGTCAGTGGGCCTCAGTAACCTAGGAGACACCACAGGCCCCAAACAACCAGCTAGTCACCCAATGGCTTAATCCCCTCTGGTTGCCCACTATGACCTTCTAGGAACCTTTTCCTCACTCCCTTGGGGGTTACCCATTAGGGCACCCCTCTCTGCTGAGAGAGATTTCCTGTCTTTTTATCCATTAATAAATCTCTTGCTTTGCTGCCTAACTCTGATCTCAACACTGAATTCTTTCCTCACTGAGACAAGTACCAAGAGGAGCCCCCCGAAATCCCTAAGTCCCCCAATCTGATCAATACTATCTGGAGAACAAAAACTCAAATTTGTAAATTTGGCATTCAGTCTGGATTCAAATTTGACCACACTTAACCTTTCCTACCACACATATTACACCACCAATCAATAGCTTTATTCTAAATAGACTTTGCTTTATCCCACCTCTCTATGCTGTGTCAGATCATAAGCTCATGAAAATGTCTTTTCTTCTCCTTTGTTTCCAGTTTTTCCATTAATAAACACTCATTTATTAATGAGTGAACAAATATTAATATATATGTTAATATATATAAAGCATCACCAGTATTCCAGATTCTATATAAATGTATAAATGAAAATGAATAAGACATAGCTCTGATTTTATAATCTGGTCAATTAAAAGACACAAACAGTTCATGTAATAATTTTATAATTATTATAAAATTATAAACAATGAACGGTGCACAAACGAAACGGTGCTCCCATAAAATCAGCTACTTACTACATCATTTAGTTCCAATTCTAAAACTGAGAGAAATACCTCAAGCTTTTGAGAAAGGAATAATTTTAACCAACATGAAGGTGTAGTTAGGATGCAGAATAGAATTCAAGAAGGGAGTGAAACCCATAGCTAAGAAGACCCAAATAATTTAAAATGATCTTCACATTTCATACATTCTTGAGTCCATCTTCTAGTTAATGAAGTAGCAAGGATATAACTAGGATATAAGACAGTCAGCTACACTTGAATATTTCTCTTTATGCTGATGTTGTCCTTTCCACCTTGATGGAGTCCCATGCTAACCAACCATTAAGATATCTGCAAGCACTGTTATGAGTTGGGGTCAGGTGAGAAGAACACATTTGATCCAGTGGGTATTTTTCATGCTCATTTATTTTGCAATCTCATCACAATTAAAGTGAGCATTTTTCATGCTCATTTTTTATGCTCATTTTTCATGCTGGCTTCCATCTAAACAAGCTATGTAATTTTATTTCTAAAGCTCTTGTGGGGAGCTCCCACTGATGATGATATAATATACACAAATAATTATAAATATCTACTCTTTGAGTTCCAAGATAATATTCCTTTAAACCACCAACAAAAAAGGATCAGAGATATAATAATGGATATCATAAACCTTAGCTGTATTTGCAATTTAATTGATGGTCGTGATTATCACTTGTTTTGTTTGCATCTTGGTGGAAACAATCTAATAAGATGAAGTGTTTATTTTCTCAATTTGTCACGCCAGAGTTTATCTGCTCCCAACTCATGCTTGCAGAAATTCACAAGTCTCATTATTTTTTAAATAGAGTCAATAACCTTTTTGTATTATGCAGAATCAAACAATCAATCAACAAATATTTAGGGAGTAAGTGCAATATGTTGAGAATAATAACAGAAGGAAACTGGAGGTTGAGAAAAGATAGGGGAAGTGAAGTAGATGCAGAGTAGGAGCAGGTGTTTCTCTGATGTTCTTTTGGAAGGGATAAAAGGAGCTGAAGCAAAATAGAGAGAACCTTGAAAAAGCAAGCTCTGTTTAGATATGAGTAGCTGGGCATAGTGGTGCGTGCCTGTAAGCAACAGCCTGTGGAGTTGCAGCTAGAACTGGGGATTGAGGTTTGAGTGCCATCCGGAACAACATAGCAAGGCCTAGTCCCAAAAAATTAGCTGGGCATGGTGGCATTGCCTGTAATCCCAGCTACATGGGAAGCTGAGGCTGGGGATTGCTTGAGTCCGTGGTACCACGGGTAATGTGAGCCTGCAGTTCCAGCGGCAAAATTAGCCTCAAAAAATAAAAATAAAATAAAAAAATAGATGCAAGAAGTAGGCATTGAGATCTGTAATGAGAGGTTAATATGAGGTTACATAAGAGGTTAATATATTTGGATCTGAGACTTAGTGAGCAAGGGTGGTAGAAAGAATACAGGACTGCCTACAGAGGTTGGAAATGAGATGAGAGAGATTGACAAAAGCTGAAAATAGGAAAAAGTCTCCTTCTTAGTGGCCCTGGGTAGAGAAATAGCATTGCTATGTGTTCCCATCTAAACCAGCTATGCAATTTTATATCTAATGCTGTTGTGGGGAGCTCCCACTGATGATGATATAACATACACAAATAATTATAAATATCTACTCTTTGAGTTCCAAGGAATCCACAGTCCATTAGAAAAATGGACATGGATATGTCCTCATGAGAACATAATAAAACCTTTCAATTTGGCACAGTTATTTATTAACCATTTTCAAGTTTATCTTGTGAAAATTTCAATACTCAAAAATTTACTTCTATAAATTCCCAGCAACAATTTTATCTCCATGTCAAATTGACTGATAATAGAAAAGAATCGAGGTTAATATGAAAGAATCCAGGAACTGACTATTGCAAATAGAAGTGAAGTATACCGTAGAAGAGTTGATCTTTACTTGCAGGGAAAAGTCACTTTATAACCTAAGAAAGAAAGACAGTACAGTCAAATGTTTCATTCCTGGCAGTTCAAATGTAGTGCATACCAGAGAAGGACTTGGGCAGCAAAAGTTATGAAATCATGACCAAAAATCTTATAAGGCAAATCAGATTCCGTGGAAGATGAGGAGAGATGGCTATGGCCAAGAATGGAAGTCCCTGCATCATGGCTGGCTTCTGCAGGAGCAAGCAGAGGAACTCTGAACAGCTCACACCACACTATGACTACACTGAAACCCTTGGAAGGAAAATGTCATCCCAAGACAGAGATTGGAGACAATGATGGGAATTAAGTCTTTAAAATAATTATTTTTAAAATAATTATTTTTCTGTTACAATGAGCACACTGAAATAATGTGGTTATTTTCAATGCAATTACCAAACTATGGAAAATAATATAATATTTTCACTACAAATGAGAATGTGGTTTGGAAATGTTAGCAATTACCCCATGGTACAGAAAATATCTGTCCCTTAAGATACAGTAGTGGTTTTTAATCTATCCAGATCTCATTCTTTTCAGTTGAGCAGAGTTTTCTTTTCTAAGAAAACTTTTTTCCTTTTTTTCATAGCTATTAATACATGTAATACACATTCATTTTTGCATTAGTTTGGGAGGTTTGTATTTTCTTAGAAATATGCATTTATTATGATTAATGAATTAATGCCATCAATTCACCACTGAAGCAATCGTGTAGCCATTGTCATCTTCTACCAGTGATTCTCTACTAGAATCATTAATTCTTAATGATGTGAACACAGGTCTGGACTTTTTTCCTCTTATTTATTTATTAATTTTGATTGGAGCCTTATTTATTGGCTTTTAATAAGAAAAAGAAGAAAAAGAAAAAGAATGTAACAGTTTGGAGTACAGGTGCTAATATTAGAGACTGACAATATTTGGATTCTTACCCTTAGATATGGATAACTTACTTGATCTCTACATGCATTTTCCTTGCCTGTAAACAAGAGGCTGATTGTTGTACAAACTTGTAGAAATTAAGTCAGTTACAAGTGAATCAGTTAGTATATGGGTTAAATCAGTTAATACATATTAAATGCTTAGCACAGAACTTGGTATTACTGGTTAGAAAACATCAGCCTTTAGCGATTGTGGCAGATAGGAGTAAGTAGTATTTATCCATTCCTGCTTACTTTTAAACTGCAGCACCTGAAAACCTAGAAGTCATATTTTCCAGAACTCTCTGAGGTAGGGATCTGGATACAAATCAGATCCCATCTTACCCAGTTCTAGTTGCTGCCTGTTCCAGCTATAAATATTGTATTATTTCTGCAAAAGCCCAGTCAAATGCAGCAAAGAGGAAATTGCAATGGTAGCAGTGACAGCTTGTAATTCAACATTTCTGATTGGGTTCTTGAACTCAACTGCTCCGTTTTATTTTCCCTGCTCTAAAGCGTCCTCTGTCCTTCCAATGGCAAGCTTGAAACTGGCTGTGCAGTTCAGCTATCTCATTCCAAAATCTTGAAAATCCAGTTCAGTCATCCCAAATATGCGGTAGTATCAAGTTTACTGCCTTCAGTTAATTTCTATGTAAAACAGGATAGCTTCCTAAAGTTAATTATTGCCAATAATCTTGCTATTTTCTAAATCATTAACATCTCATGTATCTTTATTCCTTCCATTTCTCTATATTTTTGTCTATTGTTATTTTTCTTTCTTATGTATACTTCTTTTCCTTCACTTCTCTTTTTCTTTTCTTATCTGGGAGTAAGTATATTAAACACTGTATTTTTCTCTGAAAGCAGCTTTAGGTCCAATCCTTATTTTAGAAATAGTACTTTTACAGTACCATCTATTATATAACTATAGTTTTTATTTTCATTTCAACTTATAATTCTTTATCAAAATATTGTTTCTAAGAGATGAGTTAGCCCTTCTTCCCTTTTTAAACTTACTTTTTGTTTATGTACTTTATTATGTACTTATATTACCTAATTTTTTTACAGATTTAGTATTAACTGTAATTACTTGTTGTAGTATTATGGTTAGAGAATATGACCTCTTATTTTTCAGAAATTATTTTATGATTTTTTTTACTTAACATATAATCAAAGTTTATAGATTTTAAGCAATGAGAACTGTATTCCTTGCAAAATAAACATTTATTTTATTTTTATTTTATTTTTATTTTTAAACTCCTATTTCTGCCTAAAAGTTTCTAATCTGTATTCCTTTGGATTTCTTTATTTAATTTTAATATAATAAGCATAAAATGTCATTATTACCTTTTGTTGTGAATTTTCTCCTTTTTAAAAAAAGAACTTTAATATAGGTGAAATTTTTTCAAGTCCATTCATTTCTTATAGTAATTATGATTTCTATTAGCTTATGCTAGTTTAGGATTTTGTAACAAAGAATTTTATAGATTTATTACATCATTTCATTTCCTATATATTTACCTTCAAATGTATAAATGAATTTTTTCTTTTTTCTTTCAATTGTCTTTTTTCTTTACAACATAGTTGTAGGTGTAAGATGATAGAACTAATTACAAATTTAAACCATAACTTGGCAATCTTCAGTCAAGTATATTATTTTATTAAAAGCAAACTGTTTATTCAAAAATAACTATGGAAGGGCCGAGCACAGTGGCTCGTGCCTGTAAGCTTCAGCCTATGAAGCGGCAGGGGTTAGGGATCGCGGTTCGAGTCCTGCCTGGGGCCCGTAGCGAGACCTAGTTCCAAAAAAATAGCTGGGCGTGGTGGCGCGCGCCTGTAATCCCAGCTACCTGGGAAGCTGAAGCTGGGGATTGCTTGAGCCTGTAGTACCCTAGGCAATGAGAGCCTGCGGTTCCACAGGCAAAAAATAGCGAGACCTAGTCTCAAAACAAACAAACAAACAAACAAACAAAACAAAAACAAAAATAACTATGGAATAACTTAAAACGTAGAGCAAGAAGGATGACACACCTCAATAATCAATAGACTGTTTTAATTCTCTCACTGCTTGAAGCCCCAAAACTTCACTTTTAGTAACTTCAGCAGACAGAAACACAGAGTGTGTCACATAGACAGGTTTCTGTTCAGTTCATCAAGCCTCTCTAACTGTCCCATGTGACAGATGCATTTACAGAGCTGGCTGTGTTTCTTTGCCCTCAGATTTAGTGTAATGAGAAGGAAAAACAGGTTAGGGTTGAGGTGAAAGAATTCACCAAAGACAGAGTCAAGACCAGAAAAGGTAAATTTAGTGAAACACCCTGCAAGAGAGCAGGGGTAAAGACTATAAAGGTCTGTGCCCTAAGAAAAATGTAAGGCTTTCTTTTTATATTCTATTTTGGAGGGTCCTCTTATTTGGGGTGCCAGTTTGGGCCACTTATTTGCTGAGAGGTCTGAGCTTGGGAGTTGACCTTTGACACAAAATGTGTTTCTGTATTCCTGGTCAAGGTGATTGGTCTTAAGGCCCTGTTCTCATAGCAACCGTATCTGCTCAAACCCCCCAAACTTGACTGCTGGACAAGGAGTTGGGCCTTAATTTTAGCCTTAGTAACGGTAACCGATATTTTTATCTGCCACATCCTTGTTACGGTCTCCTTTTCCTGCTGTGCAGAGGTTCTGCACATGTGGTACTTTGCCCAGTTTACCCTGTTTCTGTTCTTTTCAAGGCATTTGCTCTGCTCAGAGCTGTGATGATAGTCCAGGGGATTCCTCACTTCCTTGTATATACTATACAGTCATGCTAGGTTAACAACTGCCAAAGTCATGGCAGTGTTATTCCTCTATACAAAAAGGTAATGATGCTTTTGAACCAGTGAAGTCTGTGACTTCAGCTCTTTGCTTGGTGGAAAACTGTTTCACCTCCTTTAGTTGGCTAAGTTTTTGCTCATTGCGCTTATCAGCAAATTAAGAAGGACCTTAATTTTTAACTGTATAGAAAAGTTGTCACTATGACAGAGATGGCGTCTCCAGAATCATAAGTATTCCCTTATTGAATGGAAACCATAAGATCAGCGCAGAAGTGGTACAGATCACCATATACCAGCTCACATACAGGAAGAACTGTGGGCACACAGGGTAAGGGACCAGGGAGCATGTGAGACTCACAGGACACACTGGGGGGATATTGCAGAAGTGGTACCGAAGTGGTACATGCACAAGTGATACAGGTGCAAGACTTAGATGCCCTGTGTAAGACATTCTTGTTGCCTGCAAAACCCCTGGACTAAGGAAGTCTGCATTTTTCAAAGAGGGCAACCTTTGCCTTCATGGCGGGAAGTATTACCGGAGACAACACAGTAAGTGGGGCTCTAGGAGACAGTCATGGTGTTCCATTTGACACAAAATGTCAAAGCAGCATAGATGAATTTTAGATTTAGACATTTCTTCAGTTGTTAAATCTGTTTTCCCTTCTATTGATATATATTTATGCTTTTAATTCTATTTTAGTCATTCACTTTCTGACTTATTTTGCTTAGCATAATTACCTCAAGTTCCACTTAATTGTCCCCAAAGGCACTATTTCATCTTTTTTAAATAGCAGAATAAAATTCCACGGAGTGTCTAACACAATTTCTATATCAGTCATCTGTCCTTGAGCACTTTGGTTGGTTCTGTGACTTGACAAGCATGACTAATACTGCTGTGAATACAAGAGTATACACCTTTTCTTATTAGAGTTTTAATTTTCTTTGGGTAAATACCCAGCAATGATATCTTTGAACCCATGGAATTTCCATATTTATTGTTTTAAGGTATCTCCATAGTTTTCCATACAGACTACACCAAGTTACATACATACAGGCAGTGCATGAGGGTTCCTTTTTCTCCAAGTCTTTGCCAACATTTGTTTTTCCTTTTTTTTGATAAGGAACATTCTCACAGGTTTGAGTTGGTATCTCATCGTGGTTTTGACTTGCATTTCCCTTATAATAAGTGGTCTTGAACAATTTTTCATCTGTCAGTAGTTCATATTAATGTCTTTGAAAAAGTGTGTTAGGTCTCTTGTTCATTCTTTTACTGAGTTTTTTATTATACTGAGTTGTAGGATTATAAAAGTACTTTTTTATTTTTAAAAAAAACCTCTTATATGTGTGATTAGCAAATATCCCCTCCTAATTTGTAGGTTGCCTTTTTGTTTTTTGGTTTCTCTTGAGGCACAGACTCCTTTTACTTTGATGTAGTCTTATCTGCTTATTTTTGCTTTTGTATTCCTTATGATTGGGGTAGCATCCTTAAATATAGCTTGGCAGGTGATATCTAATAGTGTATGCTCTATGATTTCTTATAAGAATTTTATGGTTTTAGGTCTTATATTCAAGTCTTTAATGCAAATTGAATGATTTTTTTTGTTTATGGAATTAAATATGAATCTAATTTTTTCCTTCCCTCTTTGCTTCCTTCCTTCCCACCTTCCTTACTTCCTTCCCACCTTCCTTCCTTCCCACCTTCCTTACTTCCTTCCCACCTTCCTTCCTTCCCACCTTCCTTCCTTCCCTCCTTCCTTCCCACTTTCCTTCCTTCCTGCCCACCTTCCTTCCTTCTTCCTTTTTTCCTTCCTTCCTTCCTACCTTCCTTCCTTCCTCCCATCCTTCTTTCCTTTTTTCCTTCCTCCCTTCTTTTTTTCCTTCCTTCCCTTCTTTTTTCTTCCTTTAATTTTTCTTATGTGACTATCCATTCTTTCAACACCATTTGTTAAAGAGGCTTTCCTTACTCCATTGTATGGTCATAAGTTCCTTTTTTAAATTAACTATATTTATATGGGTTTACCTCTAGGTTTTCTATTCTATTTGTGGTACCTCCACTTTTCTTTTTTTCCCTCCAGATTGTTTTGGCTATTTGGAGCCTCTTGTGGGTCCACACAAATATTATAATTGTCAATTCTATTTCCATGAAAAATATATAGATTTTGATAGGTATTGAAACTGTAAATTACTTTAGGTTACACAGTCATTTTAATGATGTTTACCTTTTTAGTTCATAACCATAGAATACATTTCTATTTCTTTGTGTCTTCTTTATTTCCTTAAGACTTTCTTCTTGTTTCATTCTATAGTTTCTTCACCTCCTTTGTTAATAAGTTTTTCCCAGGTATCTCATTCTTATGTTGTAGTTGCAAATGAGATTTTTAAAACTCTTTCTTCTAATTCATTTTTTGCATATAGAAATGTAGCTAGTTTCTTTTGTTTTATATGCTGCCACTTGACTGTATTCATTATTTCCAGTAATATTTTATTTTTGGATTTTCTATAAAAATTACCATGTCATCTGCAAACAAACAGTGATAGTTTCATTTTTTCTCTTAATTTGGATTCATTTGATGGTTTTTTTCTTGCCTAATTGCTATGGCCAGGACCCATTACTGTGTTGACTAGTCATGGTGGAAGTAGACTACCTTGCTTTATTTTGATTTTAGTAGAAATGCTTTCAGCTTTTCAACACTGTAAATAATATTAGCTATGAGTTTGTCACAAATGATTTTTAGTATGTTGTTAGAAGTCCCATTAACTGCCATTGTGTTTGGTGTTTTATTATAACTGGGTTTGGAAAATTATCAAATACTCTCTCAGCATCTGTTGAAATATCCATGTTCCTTTTCATTGATTTGATGAAAGACATCAATTGACTTGTGGTTGTTGGACCAATTTTATGTCTCCATGATGAAACCTCCTCGGTCATGATGGATGAGTCTCTTAATAGATTGCTAGGTTCAGTTTGCTAGAATTTTGTTAAGAGTTTTTGCCTCTAGCTTCATCAGAGATGTCAGTCTAGGGTTCTTCTTCTTCTCTCCCTTCTTCCTCTTCCTCTTCTTCCTTATTTTCCTTCCTCTTTCTCTTCTTCTTCTGGATAAGGGCAATGTTAATGCCTAATGTTTTAGGAAGCTTCACATCATTGTTTGGTAAAACTATTTCTTATATTTTTAATTTAAGATTAGACGATTTCCTTGTTTTGTTGGAGGTGAGAGACCCTTGTTTTTTGCTTCTGTGTTATTTTTTCAATATTTATCCAAGGAAGAAATAAAATAAAAATGTCTTTCTTTTAACAGCTTCAACTAAAATCCTTCACTAAAATATCTTAAATACTGCCAATGTAATTACTTAATATTTATTTATATAATGTTTAAGGTTGAGAGTAAAGTGATATATTTCTAATCTTCTACATTTGATCCAATAAATTTAACAAAATATTCTCTTTTGCAACAGTTTTGTCTTTGCTAACATAACATGGAACTTAGATTCAAAGTGCTATTATATTAACATGTTATCCCTTTCCTTTTAAGAATGATATATAATATAAGTCTATATTTACTTTATGAATGAATTTGCAGATTTACAAACTAATTTGCAACCATTTTTTTCTAAACCATTTTTACTGATTTTCAGTACCTGTATTAGTCATTGGAACCCTTCATCTTCCATTAAGTTTTAATCTCCCTTAATATTTAAATATTCTGGGGAAATTTAATTTTATTAATTTTTAAATTAAAATTTGCAGAAAATATTTTAAGAACTTATTCTTTAAGATATAATACAAAGGTTGTCTCACATGTCTTACATATCTGAATTGTGATATCCGACTCATATATCTCTGTTGTCTTTACACATCATTGATTACTTGAAAGACTATAACCCTAGATCAATCTGTATAAGCTATAGCATGTCATGTCAACAAGTTATCCCTAAATTTTCATGACTATAATCCTAAAACTTTATTTACAGTCATGTTACTATGATGGAGGTTGGTTTCACCTTTGTGCCAGCACTTAATCTGATGGAAAATCTAGAATATTATTATTTTTCTGAGTATACTACAAAAAGAGCATGATAAATTATGTTCTGGCTCTTAAGAATCTGCTAGGAAGTGCAAAGTAAGATGCTTGCATTTTATTGACCAGAAAAATCACATGATCAAGCCTACTGCCAACAAGGTAGGGAAGTATATAATAATCCCCTAAGGAAAAGGAAAATTACATCAAATACTTATTAAACAATTCATGTAAACTATTACTAAACTATCAATGTATCACAATCATTTCTCCTTTAGACTGGGATTTATATCCTTAAAGAAACAGGTGCTATATAGGCTACTGTAGCTTAGATATATAGAATTGGAGTAGAAATAGGGAAAACGATAATTTCAGCTTTAGAGTATTAAGGATAAATTATCTATCAGGTAATTGGATGTGAGGCTAAATTATAGGAAAAGATTTGAGTGAATATATCAAATTATATAATTTTTAGATAGAAATGAATTCATAATTATTATTAAAAGGAGCACTGCAATGATAGTGTCATCTTGAAGACAGTAACTTTAAGAATTAAGCATAAGAAACATCTCTGGTAAAGGAAGCAGAAGGAATATGAAGAGAGTTTAAGAAATGAGAAAGAAACATTGTCATACAATTTAAGGAATATTAATATTTTCCTTCATTTTTTTGCCAGTTGTATATGTGTCCAGAAATGGATATCTGAAGTATAATTCATGGAGGGCTTTGCCCAAGTTTTCCACTACGTATTGTATGGTTTCAGGCCTTTCATCCATGTCTTTTGAATTGAATTGGTTTTTTTACATGGTGTGAGGGAATTGTCTTGGTTCATTTTTTTGCATGTCTTGGTTCAGTTTTCCCAGCACCATTTATTAAAGAGGCTGTCCTTGTTCCAATGTAAGTTTTTCATTACTTTGTCCAAGATTAGTTGACAATATGTGTGGTGTTATTTCAGGGCCTTCAATTCTGTCCCATTGGTCTAATTGCCTGTTTTTGTACCAGTACCATGCTGTTTTAATTACTATGGATTTGCAATATAATTTGAAATCTGAAATAGTAATATCTCTGTTCTCTCTCTTTTGGTCAGGAGACTTTTTGATATTCAAGGTCTTTTGTTATTTCATATGAATTTCAATAATTTTTGTTCTATCTCTTTGAAGAATGTCATTGTAATTTTTTATAAGGATTACATTAGGAAGTGGTTGGTGAATCCTGGGGAATACAAAGAGATTAACAAAATGCATATACCAGATAAAATCGCTTACAATCAAAACCAAAACTAATCAACATAACTGTGTGTAAATAGTATAAAATCATAGTATCTTAGTCAGTCTTTAGTAGCGGTACATGTGTGTGCAGTCATGTGTGTGTATTAGTCTGTTCTTCAGAAAAAATAGTAGCAATTATGTATGTGTGTGTATAGGTAGACATACATACACTATATATAATGTATTAAATTAATAGATACAGATATAATAAAGATATTCATATATCTTTACATAATGAATGTCATTATATAATAATCTTTATATAATAATATTATATAAGGAACTGACACAATTTTATGGAGATTGATATATCCCAAGATCTACAGTCACTAAGTTGGAGACCCAGAAGAGTCAATAGTATGAGTGATATCCAAAAGTATGAGAAGACTACCAATATAGCATGAAAAACCAAGAACAAATTCTGACTCTGCCTATTTGTTCTATTCAAATCTTAAAACATTTTTGTGAGGCCCACCTACAAATACCCACTTATGAGGGCAATCTGCCCTACCAATTTGAATGCTAATGTTATCCTGAAACACACAGACATATCCAGAGTAGTGTTTAATAAAATATTTAGGTATCTTATGGTACAAACATGTTGTCACATACAATTAATCATGACAGCATCTCATTATATTGAATGGCTTAATTTGAATTTCTTTTAAATGAAATTTATTTTATATAGACTCAATTTTATTTCAGAATGAAAACTTAACAAGAAGTTCAAAATATCTGTGGATGTGACTGGTTCTAGCTAGAAAGATATGCTATAAGGAACTTTTAAAATATAAATAAAACAAAGAAATTATACGTTGTATTACTGATTTGCTTGTTCCTGTGTCACTCTACTCCCATACTATTGGCTGGAAGTTTCAAAACTCCTATTAAAAAGGAAATTGATTTTAAAAGACACATTATAACGGTAGAAATAAAGGAGAAATAAAGTGATATCGGGTCGGGGCATGAGGCAAAAGCCTCCAAATTGCAAACCCCAAGGTCCGTTTCACCTGCGCCTAGCAGTTGTACCTGCGCCTAGCAGTTGCCACTCCAAACACCAATTAACA
>PVHY01005392.1:73499-83858 GCA_004024945.1 Uropsilus gracilis | reverse complement strand
GGAGAAGGGGGAGAACGAGGGAAAGTGGGGGAGGGGTGGCTCTCTAGAAACACATTAGGAAATGACAGGTCATAGGATTTGCTCCAGTTTCAGATCACAGGTCTCGTATCCATAGGAAACAAAAAGTTAGAACTAGACAGATGAAACCGAGTCACTGCCAATCTGCCTGAACTGGGTTCTTGCTCTCACCAATTAAGAGCCAGTCATGAAAGCATGTCAGCTGCCAATCATCGCCATTAGTTTTTTGAGTAGTTACAATTTGTGAGACACAGCAAGTGTCTCATCAGAACCTGACAATAGCCATAAGAAACAGATATTTCATGCCCATTTTGTAGATGAACAAACTAAGCCTCCAGGAATTTAAGCAACTGACTGTGGCCCTAGTTAGCAGACAGCTAATTGCCGGCCAAATTCCTATCGCAGTCTGCACCAGATACTCACGAGTCTCTTGTGCTTTTCTCTTTGAAGAGAACTGCTAAAGAATGCATAGGAGCACAGGGGACCGGCTGGACCTGCCTGCTGTCTGCCACATGGTCACTGCAGAGGGCTGTGCATGCAGCTCCCCTTCCCCACGCCTCCCCTCTGTGGCAGTGACACGGTGAGCACACAGAGGTCACTAGAGCTGGCCGACCTGATGGTCTCTCTACTGCATCGTGAAACTCAACAAAGTCCCTTTTGGGGAACAGGATTCAAGTCCAGACCCAAACTTCAAAATTTGAACTTCCTAATTAACTAAAAACCGAATAGTAATGTGGTGACCACATCCCAATGCCAGACGCAATTGGAAGTCATAAAACTAGTGTTTAGGTGAAGTTAGATACTCCTTTAGATGACTTCATGCAGTTTCTGGAAATTTCTAAAGATATAAATGCAAATCTTCCCAGGGCCTGTGAATACACGGTGAAAGGAATAGTCTAATTATCTGCAGTTCCTTCCACCAAAGAGGTTGCCTCATGAAGAAAAGCAAGTTTACAGTAAGAAGCGAGATGGAGCAGGGACCAGACAACAGGAAATCCATCTACACAAGATGTGATAAATTGATTTTGCATTAGCCCTCCAGGCGCCTATTAATCACATCATCTGGGACGCAGCACAAGACTATAAATACGACACTGTCCTTTGGGACATGACAATATAGGAAAGAGCTTTCGAGAGAACACAGCCCCTGCTCAGTTTCACATGGTGGCGCAAATAAATCAATTACCAACCAAGAGAAGTCTCCTTTGCCACCCAAATCTTCCTCATCTGGCAAAGCACTGCATGTCTTCTCTACCCAGAGCCCATCCCTGCTGGACAGAGTGGACAAAGCTTCAAGGAATAACCACCGGCCTTTGCCCCCACAAACAGTAGTTGGAAACTGTGTCCTTGGAGGGAATCTGGAAGGAGATGATCCCAACACGAATGACACCTGAGATTCCACAGCCTAAGTACGAAGTCATAGTGCCAAATGCTTCATCAACAGTTTTTACCCTATTACAAGAAGAATGTTTCTAACGACTTGATGGGGGCTAGATAAAGATATAATTAAAATGATTTAAACCTGTTTCACTTTTTCATGGCTGCTAGGAAATTTTCAACTAGGTGGTGAGTGGCAGGCATGCTATCAACATGGGTGCCATTTCTTCTCTCTGCAAGCCAGAGCCCTGGTCCCAAGGGCTGAGGAGGTGCCACCTGGATCATGTGCTGCTCTCCAGGCAGGTCCAGCAGGGTGCTGACCACTGGACAATTGCCTCTTTAGGGTTGCACAGCACAGCTCCGGGGAGATGTCATGCACAAAAGGAAAATGAGATGCTCAGAAAACAGAAACTGATGCTGGGAGGCAAAGGGGCTGAATGTTCAATCTAATACGTCAGTGTGTAGCGCACAGTAGGACTGCTAAAATGAGAAATCAATGCATGAAAGAAAACAGCACAATGATGATGACTTTCTCCTCTCACTGTGCTCTGCTGCATCAAGTCTCTGCCTAGACCTAGGAGTCCTACTCTGAGATAAGTGTTAGGAGTCCCTGGTGGGAAAGAAGAATGAGATGGAAGAGATTGATAGTGATCCCTGAGGCCACCTCCCAGATCAGGGATTTGGGGAGCATGTCCAAATCCATCTTTATGAGGAGTTGGGGTCTCTTTTATACCTTCATTAAGAATGATCACAATGAGGTAATGAGGGATAAAAACCAGAATCCCATGATACATGACACGTAGGTAGGAAATGGGGTTACAGGAAAATTATCTGTGGGGAGTAAACAGTTTCATCATTCCAGGGACATGTCTCTTGTGTCTCTTTGGTGGGACATTCCTAGGAGGTTAGGGGGCTGTCATGATAGATAAGAGACTTGTGGTTAACCATCTCTAGTGTGCCATAGAGGATGAGAAAGATAGAAGTGTTCCTTTATCTAAGGCAGATCTCTTTATCTGTGTCCATACCCCACACAGTAATTCCTCATTGTTGCTTGTGTGAATTATGTATTTAGTGCCATTTCTCTGAATTCTTTTGTGCAATAACCACCACTTGCTGTTATGACTCATTCATTTCATTCATTGATTCAATTAACTTGTCAAGTTAGTCACCAGGTCACCTCCAACTTATTTTCTCCATCTACGCTCACACCTTTCCATGCCCACCCAGTTTCCTAGCTTTAAATATCACATGCCATATGCTATTTAGACTGAAATACCACATGGACTGAGAACCTCCAGATCCATACCTCTCATCCAGGTCTCTCTCTCAAAGTCTAGTCTCTGCCAAATACCCAGCCACCCGGATGAGTAATATACATCGCAAACTCAACTTGTCCTAAATGAAACCCCTCCTGCTGGCAGCCTGGCCACCTCAGGACATGGTAATTTTCTGGGACTGTGCTCAGGTGAAAGACAGGGAATGATCCTTGAGTCCACCTTTCTGCACAGGAAATCTGTTTGGCCCTGCGGTCAAAAGGACCAAGAGTTTCACTGTCTCTAAACATCTCCCTGTCCAGCTGGTTCCAACACCCTCATGTTCATAGGATGGCAGCCTTCACTTTCCAATGGTCTGTCTCCTTCAGCCCTTGCATACCAATAACATAGTCCAACCAGCTTCCAGTGGGTTCCTTCCTCCCTACCCCCCACTCACAGTCTGATTGCAATGTAGCTAATAGATCACACTGCATAAATCTAAGGTGGACAATATATGGCTCAACACAGGTTGCAAAATGATTACAGTAAGTTAACATCTACCATGTCCGTTCAACACCCGATATTCAACGCAGCTATAAATGATTTTCCCTTGTGATGAGACCTTTTAATATCCAGTCTCTTGTAACTTTCAAATACGCAATCCAGGATTATTCCCTCCAGTCATCTCGCTAGCTATAAGTCCATAGCATTTATTTATTCCTTTGTACCTTTTGACTACCTTCACCTGATGCTCTACACCTTTTTTCTAGTAATCACAAATCTGTCCCTCTATCATTAGGATATTTGAGGTTCTACATAGAATTGAGATCATCCAATATTAACTTCTTTCTCTGTTTTGACTATTTCACTTAGCACAAGGCACTCAGGGTTCAGAGAAACAGCAGTAAATGGCAGGATTTCTTTCTTTTTTATAGCCCCCTTTAAAAAAAAAACCTATTAATTCATTGG
This sequence comes from Uropsilus gracilis, assembly GCA_004024945.1. Lineage (NCBI taxonomy): Eukaryota > Metazoa > Chordata > Mammalia > Eulipotyphla > Talpidae > Uropsilus > Uropsilus gracilis. The sequence continues at coordinate 80,241 of PVHY01005392.1, read as the reverse complement.
TGGATACTCAGGCTGGTTCCATGATGTGGCTGTTGTAAAAAAGGTGGCCATGAATGTAAGGGGGCAGATGTCTCTCTGAGAGGGTTATTTTTAAATATTAAGTCATATCATGTCACTCTCTACTTAAAACCATGAAGGCTCATTTCATTCAGAGTGAAATTCAAAACCCTAACAATCACTTTTAGTGTCATAAATAATTCATGAGAGTGGGCAACCATGTCTTATTCTTCATCTTAAAAAAAAAGCTCTTATTTTTGATCATTGAGTATGTTATCAGGTATGCAACATAAGACCTTTCTAGTGTCAAGGCATATTCCTTCTTTCCCCATTTTATTCAGAGTTTTTGTCAGAAATGGATACTGAATCTTATCACATGCTTTTTCTGTATCTATTGATATGATCATGATTTTTGCCTGGCCTTTCGTTAAAGAAGTGCATTACATGCATTGATTAATGGATATTGAACCATCCTTTCACCCCTGGAATAAATCCTACTTGGTTATACAGTATGATCCTTTTAATGCCTTGCTGCATTCAGTTTACTGGTATTTTGTTGAGAATTTATGTAGCTACATTAATCAGAGATAATGATGTGTAATTTTTTTTGTTTGTGATAGTCTTATCTGGTTTTATATACAAGGGTAATGTTGATCTCATAAAATGTGTTTGGGAGTAATCTCTTCTCAATCTTTTGGAAGAGTTTGAGAAGAACAGATGTTAATTCTCTGAAGGTTGGGTAGAATTCAGCAGTAAAATTATTGGTCCTGGACATTTGGGATTTTTGAGAAGAAAATTTTTCACCACTACTAGTATTTCCACACTTGTAATAAGTTTGTTCAAGTTTCCCACTTACCCTTCATTCAGTCTTGGTAGTTACATATTGAAAAATGTATTCATTTTTTCTGTATGATTAAAATTACATAAAGTTGTTCATAGTGTTCTCTTACGAATATTTCCATATATCTGTAGTAGTTTCTCCTTTTTCATTTCTGATTCAGTTATTAGAGTTTTCTTTCTCATTTTCTTTGTGAATATAGTTAAAGTTTCTTCAATTATTTTTAAGAACTCTTGGTCTCATTGATCTTTTATATTTTTTACTCTATTTCATTTATTTCAACTCTGTTTATTTCCAATTTTCAACTGACTTTGGGTTTCATTTGCTCTTCTTTTGCATGTTTCTTTAGGTATATTGTTAAATTGTTTGAGACTTTCTTGTTTCTTGATACAAACCTGGATTGCTATTAATTTTCCTCTAAATACCTCTCTTGCTGCATTCCACAGACTTTGATAATACAGGTTTCATTTTGATTCTTTTCCAAATATCTTTAACTTCTTTCATCTCCTCATGAACCCAGAGTTCTATCCAAAAGCATGTTGTTTAGTGTCCACATGTTGGGTGTTTTCCAGTTTTCTTTCTGTGAAAGAATACTAGTCTTTTAGCCTCAAAATTGGTATGATTTCAATTTTCATTAAGTTATTAACCGCTTTTTGTGTTTCTCAACATATGGGTCTATCGTCGAGAATACTCCATGTGCCCTTGAGAAAAGTGTAAATTCTTAAGATTCTGGATGAAATGCTGTATAAATGTCTATTAAAACCCACTTGCGTTAGCTCAACATTTAAGGCTACCATTTCCACATTTATAGTCTATCTGACTGATCTTAGTATAAAGCCCCTACTACTACTATTATGTTGCTATCAAGTTCTCTGAATAAACTTCTATTAATAATCACTTTCTATATTTTCACGTTCCTTCCTTTGGTATGTATGTAGTTATGCCTGATATATTCTTGCTATACTAAACCATTAAGTATTACACAATTCTGTTACATAACCCCAAAAAGGTTATTGCCCTTTTTTGACTTGAACCCTATTTTATCTGACAAAGGTACGACTGTCCCCACCTCAGACATCACATCACAACTTCCTGAATGTCATGACTGGAGTGAGGGTGGGGGTGGCAGAACTGAGTGGCCATGTTGACTTTTAAAATGCTGAAGACAGGTTGGCCTTGCTCTCTTGCTTTTCAATCTTCATCTTCCACACTGGTGTCTGCTGGTGGGACAGGGAGCACTAGTCACATTTAAGTCTCCCCCCCGTGTCCCCTTCTCACTCCTCTTGAAGATAAACCTTTTTTATTTCTCTCTGTCCATCTACCTTCATGTCCTGCCTTGAGTTTCTAAGCATGGGCGAGAACTCACAGCTTGTGTCACCCCCTTGTTTCATGGTTGTTCTGTGACAAAGTCTCCTGCTGGAGTAGCAGGTTTACCACAGGCAAACCCCTCAGTTAAACCTGCAGATGCTCCCTCCATCTGCTCCCAGAGCACTAGGCCCCGAGTCTCTGCTCCCCAGACCTGAGTTCTCTAGAGGAAGGCTTCTCCTTGTCCCCACCTGGCTGTTCTCAGGCACTAGAGTTCCCAGGTGAGAATGGGAATGAGCCCTTCAGTCCTCAGGGAGAAAGTCCACACATCTGCCATCCTCCCTCTCTTGGATCTCAGTGGCATTTGAGGCAGGATGTTGTTTCCACTTTCCTGACCCTTTCTGATGTTTTCTGTCACTTTGTCCTGTGAAAATGCTAAGCTGCCAGTTCTCTGGTATTTTTCAAGGACAGTTTCTCTCACCTACCTGCTGTTTGGCGCTATCTGTGGGGAGAAGGGGAGCCAGTAGTCTTAACTATTCTTCCCTCCTGACAGGAGTCTATTTATCAGTATTGCTCATTATCTTTACCTGATTTATCCTACTTCAGTTAAATTCCATTAGGAACTTTCATTTTCTATTGTGTTTACCAATCTATCTACAGAAATATGTGATACACCATAGGTATTTGCTAATTATTTGTTGAATGAAAGAGTGACCCAGAATGACCAAGAATTTATCCTCAAGGAATTTACAGTCTAACATAGGTGTCTTCCTAGAAATTGATCCCCTTATTAAAATTACCCTTTGCTAATAATAAGTTTCCATTCTTTACTAGAGTGAACTATGCTTCACCTATCACCAGAAGGAACTCACGGTCATTTGAAAGAGAAAAGAGAAAACATGTATTTATTTTACCAAAAGATTTGCTGGTTTATTTTACCAAAAGACTGTTCTCAGGTCCTTTCCTGTGCATAGACAACTCAGCCCCATCTCTGTTTATATTGGCATGTAAAAGTATTTGATTTTCATAGAAACTGGATAACGACCCCAACGTTATCTTGAATATACTGCTCTATCTCTAAATGGAGAAAATGTGTTTGCATTTTATGTAGCTGAATACTCACCCATTTCATGACCTTACCATCTGTTTCCATCTGTGAAATATTTCAAAAGACCAAATAACATTAAAACCACCTAAAAGAATTTCCTCATTACGTATAAACTTTTACAATTCAATTTAAAGAGTTTATAGTCCTTAACGCTATGAGAACTACCATTTCCCAAAGCACCTTCCTGCTCTTTATCACCAGGGTCTGACAGCAGCTCTGACCTTTTCTAAAATCTTTACTGAAAGGGGAAAAATTTAAAAATAGACAATAAATGACCATGATTTTATTGATAGTCTAATGTGATATAGTTAACACAGGTTATGAGAATTAGACCATGAGAAATGACACCTCATTCCATAATTATCTCTCCCCTCTATGCTGGCTTCTTTTACTGACAAAACATCTTTTATGACTTTTAAGACCTGCAGAGCTATAAAACCACAGGAACCAGCAGGATTACATGCGGCTCAGTACATCATCATCAGAAGTGTCAGCCAAATTCAAAGGCTACAACTGCTGGGGCTGCTCTTGCTCTCAGGGAAGGAGAGTCCAGCCAGGAGTTTTAGTTTCTGGAGAATTTATGAGGATGAGCCAAGTCAAGTTCCCTTCCTATTGATGGTGACAACAGTAGTGCTATTATCAGGATGTGTCTAGAACAACCCAATTTGTTTACAAACAAGAATTATCATGAACTCAACACAGATTGGATCCCAACTCACCACAGATTGGAAATATAATTGGTAGCAACAATCACTCTTAGGTTTAATGTCCTTATACACATTTGGGAAGCAATGCCATTCTGAGAAAAAAAGGGAATAGCTGTTCCAATATCCACTACCTCTATCTCTATTCGCTCTATGTCCTCAAAGTCTCATCCATCTTCTTCTAGTTCCATAGCACCAAAGACATGAATCAGATGCAAGAACTATTTTGGACAATTTAGCCATTAGGCTACAAGGTGTAGCTGTTGAATTACTGTTTGTTGAAACAAGACAAGTACTGATATCAGGTGCGAGTGACTATTCCTTTCTCTCTTGTTCTTTGTCAAAGTTTTGGATCTTTATTCACTTCTCTAAATGAATTTTATTATAAATGTTTTAGGTTCACTGAAAAATTCTATTCAGTCTAATTACAACTAAAATGATAAACTATTGATTAATTCGGGGGAATCAGCAACCTACAATATTGAGCTTTTGCAGCTACCAACATGGCCTCTCTCCATTAAATTCAGGTGAATATAGCTATTAAGTTCAGTGCAACAATATAGTATGATGTCAATTATAACAACCACTCTATATAACAAATTATAATCAAGTATATATAATTATGTGTTTATTTAATTACATGTAATTAATTCTATATAACAAATATATCATCTTAATCAATAATTATAAAATATTCAGGAACACACACTATCCAAGGCCATGATAAGATTAATAAAGGTTTTGTCAGAAGCACTTGCAACACATAGATTTTACTGTGCTGATAATTTCAGAATGAAGGAAGGAATCTGAATTTTGATCATTTAACTTGCCTTAAACAACATATATGCAAGATATCTAGACTTCAGCAGTGAATATATATGTAAATATCAATAAATATTGTATCTGGCAACTGCTACTTTAAAATACAATGTTTGGGTAAAATAGATATATGTGCAATTAATTTGAAAAAAATTATATTAAAAAAGTTAAATGTTTGACTAAGGGGTGATGGCTTTATTATATTTAATGGAAAATGAGTCTAGGTTCTATGAATGACAATGTTCTGTGTAGTGAGGGATGGTCATCCTGACTACTCGCCTCAGAACATAACTGTAAACTCATTTTTTAATAGCTTGGTTCTAAGAGACCTATTTCTTCCTTTCTGCCTTCCTCTACTTCCCTCCCTCATTTCTTTCTAGCACCTGCTTATTTCTTGGAGACTGAATGCTGTGAATGTGTTGAAGAGGAATTTACATGTAGCATCTCCAGAAAAATTTTATTGGAATAACTAATCTCTGAACTAGATCACCAAAGCCAAGTCCTCCCAGGAATGGAGATTTGCATCTGTAGTTCAATGAGCAGTGTCATTTGATTTTGTTTGTGCATGAGCCTTGATTCACTAAATAGAAGAAAATACATAGTTTAATTTTGGGTAACCCCTAGTTTTTTAATAAATAAAAAACTCTAACCCCATAATATTGCCAAATATCAATATGTGAGATAAACCAGTATATGAATAAATACATTTCTATGTATTTACATTTAAAATTTTTACAACGTAGCATTACAAAACTGAGTAATGCAAATTCCATGGACTAAACACTAACTTCCCTATGTTTTTCTAAATTTGAGAAAACAAAACTAGTTATTCAATACAAATGATGAGTGGAAATGAAGACAGAAAGACATGTAAGTAGAGAGAGAAAGGGAGGTTGGCAGGATAGAGGAAGGAGGAGATGAGGAAAAGGGAATGAGAGAGAGAAACAATGAACAGGATTTGAGAAGTATCTGACTCCACTCAAAAATATTTCCATTTAGTTATATTTTATACTGGTTGATAAAGATATTGAAAAGAAATTAGTCCTGTTGGGACTTGAGTAGAAGAAGGAACAAGCACAAATGTCATCATTACACAGAAGCCTCCTAATATATAGAAATATGATGCCAAGGTTGGTCGTGTGGTGCATGGAAATCAACCTTATCTATAACTTAGGGACAGAGTGAGTGTCAAGAGTTAACAGATTCTTCATATTGGTTATGCAATTCTGGAATACATGAATCTCTCTTCTTATTCTACCAACTTCTAAACTGCATGACTACCCCAAAACAATCACATCTTTACAGGTTTTCTTCTCCACCTTGCTTACTCCAAACCTTTGAAAGTGATCTCATCAATCTCACTCCAGGAAAAGATTTCAAAGTCTCATTTTCACTTCCCCAAAACATTTATATTTAAAATTCTGACATTCACAAATACTTTATTTCACTCTGCCTGGCTGTCTTTTATTTGTTAACTGGAATTTTTTAGACATTTTGTCTATCTTGTCCATTGTATTTCCAGTTCCTGTGAATGTGGAGCATCAGCATCAGGATTCTTCTTCCTCTTCTTCTTTTTTAAAATTTCTCCCCTCAGGTTAATCTGTTGAGCATTGTAAGGCATAAGTGCTATTTCTTAAATCAATCCTTCTAGCCACAAACCTACGTTGCTATAGATGCTCTCCTGCAGTTATGAGGGGGAGCAGCCCCATATTCCCAAATTCATTTTCATTTTGGTGTCTTCATTCGGTGCCCTTGCTGAGAAGAATCTCCCCTACTTCCAACTCAGTGGATCATTTCATCAACCAGCAAGTCCAAAGTGTCCTCCTATATATTCCACCAATCTGAGAAGTTTTCAAAACTTGCATGATCATGTCTCATCAGACCCATTTTTAAATAACTACTTTATTATATAGATAATTATTTCATATCTTTGTAATCCCAGGGCTCTCCCCTCCCTAATCATTCCCTCCC
>PVHY01005392.1:0-73399 GCA_004024945.1 Uropsilus gracilis | reverse complement strand
CATTTTTAATTGATGAGTAATATTACATTGTGTATATATACCACATCTTTTTCATCCAATCTTCTGTTTTGGGACATCTGGGTTGCTTCCATGTCCTTGCAATTATAAATAGTGCTGCAGTAAACATCCAACAGGTGTCCCTTTGTATCAGTATCAAGGTCTCCTTTCGGTAGATTCCCAAAAGAGTGATTGCTGGATTGAATGGTAGTTCCATTTTCATTAGTTTGAGGGATCAAACCCATTTTTATAGCAAGTAAAATATGTTTAGCTCCACTGCAAATGTTGAGTTATTGTGGGCTACGAATATGTAATTCATAGCACCTAGAAGTGGACAGAACACATTTCACATTCCCTTTGTTTTGCGAAAGCCTATAAAAAGGCAGAATAAGAGACCACCGCCATCCTTCACCAGCAGATGCAAATAAGAACACTTTTCCCAGCATAAGAACAGGATGTGGAGTGAAAGATCTGTTCACCCAACAGAGGCAGTTGGGAAAACTGACTCTTGATTAGACAGTGAGAGGGAGAGTATATAACTATAACCTATATCCTTTTCCCAAATGCATGTCTGTCATGCTAGGAACTGTCGTTGTAAAATACCACCAAGTGCAAGTCCTATAAACGTGCACAGGAGAAGTAAGTTCAACCTGAGTCATCGGGCAAGCTAAATGCATCGCATCATGATCATCTAACTAGCAATGAAGCTTCCTAAACAACATCAAAATCTTTTCCTTAAAGATGTATTTCCCAACCCCAGGATCCAGAAGAGCTCCCCTCAGCCCATTCTATCCATTGAAGCCATTTTCTCTCCCTGTCATTCATTTATTGCCACCAACAACCCTATTATTTATTTACATACTTACTCTGTTTTCCCCGACCACTGCTCCCAACGCTCTATGATACATTGGAGAATAACCTGCTTACTCAATCACCTCCTCCAATGGACACAGCAAAGCAAATGAGGAACTCCTGTTGCAGATGCTGGATGCTCCTGTCTCTAAAGATTTTATGTGGTGACCTTGCTAAACAGGGTGAATCTCAGAGCAACACCCAGGCACTGACCCCAGCTGTGTCATCAGGGGCTGTCCAGGTTTACGTGTGTCCTTCTGATCTTCATATAAACCCAACAAGACAGTTACTATTAATTCATGTCAGAGAGCAAAAGTAAAGAGGCAGCTGAAATCTGCAGCCAAACCCCATGGATTCCAACATTCATGGTTTGATATGAACAACTCTTTCCCCTTCAAAGTTCATTCCCTCTTGCAAAAGCAATTCCTTCAGAGAAATATGGAAAAAAAAATTCAAGTTTATACCAGGTAGTGATGCAGTTGAAAACTGAATAGGTGCCAAAATGCCCTGGTGGGTGGAGTCTGAAAGAACAACAAGAGAAAATAGGAAGCAGGAAGAGAGGGTGGCGATAAAAAGAAAGGGAAGGGGGAGGAAAGGAAGGAGAGGAGAATGGCAGACTGAGAGAACACGTCCACATGGCCTGGCCAGGGAAAGCCTTGGAAGAGTGAGCTGGAGGTGGCAAGGAGCCATGGTGGCCAGCAGAAGAGTGGCCAGTGTGAAGAGTGTGGTGCTGCAGCAAGGTGGCCTAGTGAGCTGGTATCTGGAGATGGCCAGAGATGTGGGAAGCTGATTTGTGCGTCAGCCATTGTGGAAGAAGTTTGAAGCACCTTGGAGAAATGGAGCAGCTCAGAACACAGGAGAAGTAGCAAAGACAAGATGCCAGAGAAAGACTGAACTTTGCAGAGTGCCTGCCTCAGGTGTGGAGAGGCAAAGGGCACCATCATGGACGTGTGTCTTTGAGATCTTTGGGACTGAGAATGGTGACTGGGGTCAGATAACTGCCACTTGTGGCTGTGAGGACTTCTTGTCTTCCTGGTTCATTTTCTTTCTTACTAAAATCTCTGTTGTTAAACTGCATTTGACTTGCAACTGCTATGCTCAGGTGAGGGAACCTGGGAAGCAGAAGCCACATTTTAAAAGGATTTTTTCTTCCCTGTGGCTTGTTGGTTGGCAGCTTCTGCCCTTTTGCGCCCTGATTTCAAAGTAAGTGAGCCAACACTATTCAAATAAGCAGGGTTGTGTATAATTTGTGAATCCCAAACTGAATTTAAACCAAGGACCCTTTGATTTAAAAAAAAAAAAATCTAACAATCTGAAGATGGAGGCAATGATGAAACTAAATATCACATTGTGTCCCAGGTGCTGGACAGCTGTGGCCACTGCCTCAGTGTCTGAGTGGCAGAGATATCAAGGGGCAGCCCTGGGGAGATGCACATGCCCTCTCACAGCAGTTCGTCTGGAAGAGATGCTGCTCTTGTTGGTTTAGAGTTGTCGTCAGAGAGGCGGGCACGGTGGTTCGTGCCTATAAGCTTCAGTTTATGAAGTGGCTGGGGCTAGGGATCATGGTTCGAGTCCTGCTTAGGGCAACACAGTGAGACCTAGTCCCAAAAAATAGCTGGGCATGGTAGCATGCAACTGTAATTCCAGCTACCTGGGAAGCTGAGGCTGGGGATCGCTTGAGTCTGTGGTACCCCAGGGCAACATGAGCCTGCAGTTCCACAGGGCAAAATAGCGAGAACTAGTCTCCAAAAACAACAACAACAACAACAAAAATAGAGCTGTCGTCAGAATTAAGCAGCAGCTCCAGCTCCTCACACCAATCGCTCTGCTCCCCTTAGCACTCTGGCCACACTGATGAGGCTCAATGATTTTGGACACAGCCTCTCGTGATAATCAGGCTCCTGCTAATTCCATCTGAGTTCTTCTACAAGGAAGCAGAAAAAGCTGCTTCTGGGCTCTTCAGCCTGAACAGGTGTCAAATGATTTTTCCAAACCAAAAGGTAAAGCTTCTGAGACTCTGACTCTCCTGGCTCCTATTTTGAAGTCTCTGCAGCTGAGATGGTTGTAACCTGAGGATTAGACGCTGCCTCTTGGCTTGGAAATGGGAAGGTGAGTGTGTGAACTTAGCACTGCTATTGTTCCTGGCCCTCTCTCCCCTGGCACAACTGCTGCTTACTGGGGACCACCCTCAGCTGCCCTTCCTAGAAGTTCTTGCAGCCCCCTCCCCATAAAGAGGGTTGACTGTCATACGTCTGCACAGGAGTCCAGAATATAGCCCCAAGCTCCAATTCTCAGCTGCCTGCTGCGATTGAGATGACAACTCTGAGCCAGGAGCCTGATAGGAAGGAAGACATGACAGAGAGACAGGGACAGAGGGACATGGAGACAAGTTGCTGGTGTCAGTCTGCTGCTTGTGGGGAGTGGCAGTCTTGCTTTGTGACAGGATTATCAATAGGTGCTGGGAAAACATGTTATTATCTTTTAGATAATATTCCAGACTTGCCCTTTGATCTTGCTTATCAATAACCTTATCAATAAAGCATTACTTGATTATTCCTGGGAAACATTGGCAGGGAAATCCCAGGGGAAGGCTCTTGATCAGCACCCAGGGCTTGCCATTTCTGGAGTGGATGCTTTGGGCCCTGAACAATCAACCTTGCTTATTGACTGTTGTTTTATCCTGCATATGCATTTCTTCAGCAACCCCCACAGCTGTCTACTTGGCTACCCTTAGGAACCATAACAACAGAGATGCACTATCTCCCCTCCCCTCTGAACCTCATCAAACCCTAGATTCTCAGCATCTTTGTGGAATGCAATTGGATTTCAAATTGCCTGCCTTCCCTGGCTTTCCCACTCACTCACCCAACATGTTTTTGTCCAGCTCCAAGATGCCACTCTAGTGTGCTAATGCTCTACCCACCTCCCTCCCCCATATGTGTCTACCCCAAAACTGTCACTGTGGTCTTATATGGAGAAAGGGTCTTTGTAGATGCTTATGTGAAAGATCTGAAGAGGAGCTTACCTGGGGCTAGAGTGGGTCCAAAGTACAAAGATAGATGCACTTAAAAGACAACAACAAAAAAAAAATAATAAGGCAAAAAAGAGACCCAAACAAATGGGAAAATTTTTTTGCTGTCCATACAAGTGATAAGGGTCTGATAACAAAAATCTACAAAGAACTCACACAACTTACCAAAAACAAAACACAAAGTACAGTCAAAAAATAGGGAGAACTAAGAGAAAATACAAATGGCCAACAGACACATGAGAAAATGTTCACCATCACTAGCAATCAGGGAAATGCAAATCAAAACCACAATGAGATACCACCTTATACCAGTAAGAATGGCCTGCCCAAAAAAAACGGGCAACAGCAAGTGCTGCCATGGATGTGGAGAGAAAGGAACACTCTTACACAGCTGGTGGGAATGTAAACTGGTCCAGTCACTCAGGAAAGCTGTGTGAAGGACCCTCAAACTAATGAAAATGGAACTACCATCTGACCTAGCAATCGCTTTTCTGGGAATCTACCCAAAGGAGACCTAAATACTTATACAAAGGGACACCTGTACCTGGATGTTTATTTGCAGCATTATTTACAATAGCCAGGACATGTAAACAACCCAAATGCCCCAGAACAGATGAATGGATGAAAACAATATGGTCTATGTACACAATGGAATATTCATCAATCAAAAATGACAAATTTAAAGCATTTGAGATAACATGGGTGGACCTAGAAGGAACCATATTAGCAGTAACAAGTCAGGAAGAAAAAGACAGAAACTAAATGGTCTCACTTATATAGGGGAAAAAAAAAAAGGCCAAGAGAGAAAGTCAAAGAAGCCAACAACCAAACTAAAGCACAGAGCAGGGGGAGGTGGAGGGGTATGTGGGGGGGCTCAGGGAGGGGAGGAACACAAAGGATCACAATGACAATCCCCAGGTGAGAAGGTGCCCAAAAAACCCGGGGAGTACAAAAATGAAAAATATATATGTAAATAAATAAAAATATTATTAAAGAATAAAATTAATTAACAGCTATACAAGAACAATCAATTTGTCCCAAATAATTTGAGCCATACTTATATTAAAAAATAAATCAATATCTGAAATTCAAATGTAGCCAAACACCTGTGCTTTTATTTACTTTTATTTATTAGGGTAGCTCTCCTAGAGCTTGCAGAGAGAAGTGACCCGGCCAACATCCTGCGTTCAGACATCCGGCTTTTGAAACAACGAGGGCAAATTCTTTTGTTGAAGCTTGAAACCCTCTGAAACTAACAGTTTCATCTTCCTAGAATGAGGTCCATAATAAACAACCGGTTAAACCTATAAGGTCTGGCTGCATGAAGTGTTACAAATAGGGCTGCCAGATCAAATATAAGACATCAGGTTCAAATGTCAACAACAAATCATTTTCAGTGAAAAGAAGCCCCAAATATTTGCTCTTTACCTGAAGCCCAAGGTCAGTATGATACTATTTATTTGCTGAATCTGTGGAGAAAGGGGGTGGAAGGGGTGAGTGGGTAAGGCCGACTGTGAGGGGAAGTTCTGAGAGGGGAAGTTCTTTTAATCAAGGGGGTTAAGGAATGCCTCTCTGCTGAAGGTGATTGGAAGAGACTGAATGAAATAAACTGGTGAGTCATGCAGCTATCAGGACAAGAGTTCATGTCCAGGGCTGATGAGGGCACAGACAGAGGTGGGGATATGCTATCTTTAGCTTTATTCAGTAACACTGGCATCAAGGTGGCAAGTCTCATTCTCGCCATGGTGTTCCAAGCTTAAAGCAAGAAATCTGTGTTAAACTATTCACCAGGCTATTGATCTCAGCTTTTAACAAGCTGAACTTAGATTATTTAGATGTCACACAGGTCTGGTACCCAAGTTTTATGATCTTCTTAAATAACCATCAGCAATCCAACCAGCAATAAACAACGCTGGGCAGCAAGGGATTGCCATAGTGCGGAATGTTGGCATGTAATTAAGGCAGAGGTCAATATTTATGCGCTTTGCTCTGCAATAGATGCATTAGCAATATCTTAAGCTATTTTACCAAAACATTTAAACGGCTGCTGTTGTTGGCATCCATTCAGATAGGGTGGTTTTATTTAATTTTTCAAGTTTTTACCCAAATTACAAAATTGCACGTGTATACACATTAACATTTGCATGCAAATGTTCACAGCAGCATTACTCTAAATAGATGAAACGTAGAAACTCCAAATGGAAAGTTACTAAATTTAGTAAATAAAAGCACAGATGTTTAGTTACATTTGAATTTCAGATGATTTTTTAACACAAGTGTGTCTCAAATTATTTGGAATAAATTAATTCGACACGTCTTTGTTTTCCCTGACGACACTAGCCAAATGTCCGCTCTCTGGTGAGTGGATAAAGAGCATGTGCTCTGTTCAAACAATGAATATTCTTTCATCACAAAAAGGGATGGAGTGTGGATATGAGCTGCAATACGGATACACCACAAAAGTTGTATGTGAAGTGATGGAAGGGAGACGCAAACATAACACTGTCTGTAATTCCATATTTGAAGACTGTTCAAAGGAGACTCGCCTGGAGAAACAGAAAGGGCACTTTTTGCTCAGAGCAGGGACGGGGGTGAGAGTTACATATCAGGGGCACAAGGCTTATCACTGGGATGTGAAATGTCTTAGAAATGGATCATGGTGGCGGTTTTCCAACTTGATAAATGCACTGAAAAGGTTTTAATTGTGCACATCAATGGTTAAGTTTCTTGGGCAATTAGTGCTGATGTGTTTTGAAAAATATGTGTTCATTGCAGGATGTGAAATAGCCACATATGTCAAAGCATTCAATGTGTCCGGCCCTTCTTCCTTAAGGTAGCTACTATCACCACAGTTTGTGTCTCTCCCTCCAGATAAGTGTTTTTTACCTAGTTCACACACCCACACATATATATAATACATATAAATATAAAGAATAAATATGTATGTCAACCCTAAACATACTATTGGGCAGTTTATATTTATTGTGTAATATATCAAGACTGTATCTTCAAATAAAGCTATAGAGATTGACATCCTTCTTTTAATACCTGCATAATAGTCATTTGAAGATATCCTATACTTTTTTCAAACATCCTTTCATATTTAGATTTTCTCTTTCCTCCCTCCTTTCTCCTTCCCTTTCTTCCTCCCTCCTCTCCCTCTTTTTTAAATCTTTCTGCCTTTCTTTGCACCCCTCCTTCTCTCTCTCCCTGCCTCCATTCCCCCCCCCTTTTAAACTATGCCTGAATAAACATTCTTGGATGCATATTAAAAGGACTCATTTAAAATTAGTGAAAGGTTTCAGAATGAATAAAGAATGTCAAGCTATTAAAACACCACTAAAGATCAGAAACTTTACCGCGTGTTATGTATTGCGCTCATAGATTAATTTAGAGACTTCATTTCAAATTATGTATCCATCATCACAAACATTTGTTCTTTTTTTATACACACATAAATGCATTTGTGGCCTCGATACAGACGAGGCATATTCCTCAAATACTTGTACCTGCTTGTACTTAACTGAGACTGACGTTTTGAAATATCTTGTCAATGGACTACAGGATTCAAATCATTTCATCCAGAACTAGATACAGGGATCAATAGGAAATAAAATCTAGAAATATTTGTCCTATCTCTGGATACACTAAGACATATGGGAGAAAGCTTATAAATTAACAATAGTGGAATTTATCACCAATGATACAGGGTTCTGTGCATCAGATCATTTAATCCCAGGAGGTAAACCTAGCATTGGCCCCATTTTCCAGATGAAAGACCTGCGTTGCCTTGGTCAATGTCACCTACTCATACAAGGAGTAAACGCAGATTCCAAAGATTAAGCTCTTGATGGCAACACAGAGTGGCTGTGATGACATCTTTCTGATCATGTGTTCACCCGCAGCTTAAGGAGGAGCTCGTACACTGACGCACAGACGTGCTCTGATCCACAAGAGTCTGGGCCGAAAGGCAGCAGGCAAACAGGTCACCAGCAGCCTGAGGCCATCATGGAAAGGCCCGAGTAGCGAGTGGTGGGGTGCTTGACCTGTATTGTGCAAGTCTCCTTGAACCCTGCAGAAGCTGAGTTCTGAAGACCCAAGACATATCCAGTGGAAGGAAGATCACCTTCCAGGCACAGGGAGCCACAGGGAAAAGAGGCTAGTAAGCTGAAAAGCCAAGGGAATGACAGGCAGAGGCTCTTCTGGGGTCAACTGAGGCAAGAAGCAAGAGGAGATGAACGATTCAAGGGAAATGTATTTGGCAGCAGGTAAGAGAGAATCTGACCAAAGGAGACACAGAAGGAATGGATCTTTTCACTAGAGGAGGAGGCTGAGTGTAGGGAAGTTCCAGGAGTGGTCAGTCTCCAGATTCCAGATCATCCCTGTAGACGCTGCTGCTTCTCCTGGCTGTTTTGCGTCTTTGACTTTGGTCTTCAGATCTCACTCGCAGGAAAGAGCTGCCTCTTTTTCGGGCATTTCTTCCTTTCAGTTCTTCTGCGGGAAACAGAAGAACATCTCTAAGATGGTCACCCAAGGAGACGAATCCTTGGTCTCTCTGGGGAGAATGGGGTGCCATGCTACCCCCTCTACCAGTCATGCAGAGGGGGAGCCTCACACCATGACTCCTTTGGAGTAAACTTCACTCAGTTTCCCTGAATGGGCGTGATGGATTGCTGGGGCCTGGGGTTGCAGAGTTTTGTTACCAAGGACAAGTGATTTTGTCACAGTAAAGTTAGAGATACAGCCAAAAGCGAAAAATAAAGGAGCCTGACCATCATCATATAACTTCACTCTCCTCCATGTCATTCCTAAGAAGACCACCCTGCCACCTGTGTGCTAAAGTCACACATTATGACATTTTATCATCTATCTCCTTTACAACTTTTGCCATCTTGCTGAATTATCTGTAACACCGCCTATCTGCAATTTAAATAAACACATTATATATATATATACATTTGCATAGACAACTTGACACCACTCCTCAAATGGAAGCAAATCTATAGCCTGCCCTAAATCAAAGCAAACATACATGCTTATATATACAAATTGCTTGTATTATAATCAATAGTTTATAATGAGAAATGTAATATTTTATTATAGTAATATATTAACATAAATACATATGATGATTTAATAAGTAGAATATAAATGTAACTCTAATTTACTATGGAACAGTATAAGACAGATTTATAAAACAAATTTATAAACTTACATATAAATATATGTAATTTTTAGGAAACAATGGAACCTAAGTCTACAGGAGCATAATGCATCGATCATACAACTTTGAGTGCTTCATTCCTTCCCTATAAATACCTGTAAAACCATGGTTTCTACTTGAAATCTAGTGCATGAATAAACATTAATCACTCTTAGCGATGTCATAGCATAATGCACATACTGTCCTCATTCTTTTTATCTCAGATCTAAATCTCACCAGGAAGCAAATCTCTCTTTTGTTGTTCATTTCATCCTTTCAAGCAAAAGGAAAATATTGTGAACGGTTTAATTCTGTGGAAACTTCTCCCATATATTTATCCATATGACAAAGCAGACAGTTCATTTAAATATATCTCAACTTGAACTCTCTGGAGACCCTGGCGAATGTCATCACTTTTTTCTTAAGCTACAGTTCAACCTCGATATTTTCTGATACCACATGCTCGATGGGTTCAAAACCAAATTAATAATTAGCCCCATGAAATAACCTTATTTCCTGCTGCTATGACTCTTCACTCACTAGCAGCAATTATGCTACTACTGGACTATATGTAATCATAACATGCAATTATCTATTCTGAGCAAGAGGCGGGAATGAATGTATGGCATTAATCATAACAGACTCAATGTGAAACTGACCATCTCCACAGAATACTGATGCTATGTGTACACGCTGATGCAAAGCTTGTCAAAGAGCAGCTGAGCCTACCAAGACTGCATACATTGGAAGTAGAATATCTGACTCAAAGGTTGAATGTAATGGAATTTGTCAGGTTTTTTTAGCTTTCATTTCTCTGTTGGGGGAATATTTTCTACCTTATGAGTCAGATTTTTCTTTCTATTATAGAAACTGAAAATGCCAAATACTGACTTTCCCAGATTCTGTCACTACCAGAACATATTCTGTGCTCTATATTCAGACACATCCACCCAGGTTTTGAAACCAAATCATCTCAGGAAGGCATTAGTAACACTTAAAGGCAAGGGAACCAAAGAGAATTTCCTGTATTCCTTCTCTGGAGGACAGCAAATAATGGTTTTGGCAACCATATCTCAGGAGTTTTGGAGTGCTGCTAGCTTTGGGGGTACAAACTCCAGCATACCTGCCCAAACAACTTTGTCTGTATCCCCAATTTGGGGGCACAGTCTCTGGTTGCAGGATCTCTGGGTCTATTTCTTGGACACTCCAGGGATTCTGTGAAATATCCAGTAACTCCCTTTCTTCTAGTGCTCAGAGCTAAAGATCCTGCATGAGAAAGGTCTTAATACTTGTAGTTCATTGGCAGTTTGCCTCTATTCATGTCTTCCTTCTTTTGTTGATCTAAAATGTTTTATAGAAAGAGGACCAGAAATGGTGAGCATTTAAGTTAATGTAACTGACTGTTCTTTTCCTCCATAGCTGTTTAAAATGACTAGAGAAAAACTAATAACACCATTTGATGGAGTTTTCAATGTCTATAGAGGTTATACATTGGGCAACTAAAACATAAAATGGTGAGGATAGGGGGACCTATAAAGTTGTGATTTTTTTTTTCATTTCTTGCAAAGGGGTGATGATTGATTTAAAGTAGATTGCTAAAAGTTATATATGTATATTGCAATTCCTAAAATAGCTACTATATAAAAAGTATACCAAAAACTGCATTGGGTTGATAAAGTTTTATTTTCCCTTTGTTGGATCATTTAGTGAAAGGAAATGAATGTACTTCTAAAATTTTCTTATTGTATGTGTTACAAGGGTGAACTTAATTATATACTCCCTATTGTTCAAATATATTTATTTTCTCAGCAGCTGGTTGAAAGAATTATGCCATCTGCTATTTGGAGAGAAAATTGGAAATAGTTTTCAATAGTTGGTGATGAATTCTTCCTTCTTACCACACATTTCTTGCCTCTCTTCCTAATATTTCTGATAACAGACAGAAATACTCATTGAATCATGATCCATAATCATTACTTTTTAAATATAAGTATGACTCAAATCAAAACAAGTGCCAAGTTGTTGAGTAATTTCTATCTCCTGTGCCTACGGCTTAAATTTGAGCTAATTAAGTACTATGAGATATGATTTGTGCCAGGGGGAAGATACTAAAGCAAAAAATTGATGACATCATGGGTAGCCTGAAATAACTACATCAGGAGGCTGGCCTATAAAACTACTTCCGGACTCATAAAGTAATTACTGCTAGAGGAGGACTTGGGGTCACAATAATAGGGTTAGATTTCTCATAGAAAAATTATTAACTTCATTTGTCACTTAAAGAATGATCTTATACACAGCCTGGCAATATATTCCCAATGAGGTGAAGATGAGTATATCCTTCACACCTTCTTTATCCAACAGGTCTAAGCAAGTGGACAATCTTTCTATTCCAGGTCAGGCACACTTTGATGGACATCACAGGAAATAAGACAAGGTGCCTGCAAACTTGGTTCTTAGGTCACTCCAGTGTCTAAAACTTTATCCTAGGAAAAGCCCTGAATATACTGCTTAATAAGTGAGCTTCAAGAACATCATTTAGCACATTTGATCATGAAAACCTGGGGAAAACCGAAAGTCCAAGATGGTACAAGGGGTCTGGTCAATAAAACAATGTTGCCTCGTGAGAGGGAAGAGTGTGAAAGCTAAAGTTTGCACCACAGAATATTAAGTGATATCAACAGGTGATTGAAATAGCTTAACTAAAAGACATAAGCAACAAAATGATTCTACTGCAACCCTGGGCTGGGCAGGCCAGTAAAGGCACGGGGACAGCTGGGAGGCAGATGAGCTCCCCCAAACTCCCCTTCCCCAGAAATCTCTACGCTCTTTCTCTGGGCTCATGCTTGCTCTCAATCTCACTCTCACAGACGTTAAACCTCACCTCCCAGGGCCAGGGGAGCCCACTCACACATGCACACACACCCTGGGCTAGGCATACAGTCACAGGGAGGATGCAACACCTCAGGTGCTAGTTATAGAGGCTGATGGTAGAAAAAGCTGACCTGCTCATTGACCTGCATGACAGACACCCTGTGTAATATAATCTCTTTCTAGGTTTTAAAATCACTATGTGGATCACATGCAGGGCTGCTGGGACATGTGACTACATGCTGGGAAGTTTAAAGGAACCTAAGCTTATTCCCTCAGTGATCTGGAGCTGTACATGCAAAGCCAGGGTGTCAGCAGGGTGGCTCCTCCTGGAAGCTCAGGCAGGGTTTCCGGCCCTTGCCCTAGCTCCTGCTGCTGTGGCATCTCCTCTGTACACCTTATGCATGAGCGCTGTTCTCTGTTAAACTCTCCTCAGTGAGGTTCATCACCTTCCCCTCTGGTTTGAACTGGGAACACCCCTGATGTCCTAGGGTTTCTCCTGAACTCAGGCCCACACCATGATGCAGTTGCCATGATGCAAGAGACCATCAGATCCACTTGCATTGTCACTTCAGCTCACACATGCAGCCTAGTCTCCAGCTGTTGGACGGCATGCTTCATTTAGTAGGAAATCACAACAAAAGGGCTCTACTGGGTAACTGCTCGATAATGTGAGACAGCAGTTAAACATCCCATTAATCATGACATTGCTTGAGGGGGAAGAATATTAGGCTTCACTCCCTTGCCTCTTCTCAGAAGGAACCTAGATATTAGCCCCATTGCGGAGTGGAAATCTGATCTAGAGAAGACATCTGGATCCTGAGGTAGAGGAGGTTTTGCTATCAAATGCTCTTCTGACAAAAAAGCTGTCTGGCAGGGGGGTGGGGGGTAGAGCTAATACCTTTAGGTTACAGTGTTGTTAGAGCATTTCAAGATGTCTTATCTTTGTGTTAAATTGGGGACCTTCAGTTTGAATGAAGGTCATATTCTAGAAGCTGTTTCCATCTCACTTCAAAGCAGCACAGCGGCACACAGAGGGTTAATTTAATCTGGGGGGGGGGATGTCAAACAGGTTGAAGGTCTCCTACAAAAATAGCTGCTAATATTTTACTGAGTGTTGATGCAATGACACACACTTTACATACATCAGCTCAGCTCACTGTATATTCAAGACTCTGAACAGGGTGGAAATTATTGCCCCCATCTGAGAGATAAGGACTTGGACATGAGCGATTCACCAGAGTGTAATCTGAGCCTGTCAGACTCACAGCTCCGGGTGCCCCTAAGCTTTGCTTTTTTTGAGACTAGGTCTCGTTATGGTGCCCGGGTAGTCCTGATCCCGTGGACTCAAGTGATCCCCAGCCTCAGCCTCCCAGGTAACTGGGATGACAGGTGCCCGCCACTGCACCCAGCTGTTTTTTCAAGACCAGGTCTCACTATGTTGGCCGGGGTAGTCTTGAACCCACACACTCAAGCAATCCCTGGCCTCTTGCCTCCCAGAGCTTGAATTATAGGCATGCACCTACCACACCCGGCTCCTAAGTCTTCTTCAGGCTACGCTATATGCTCCAGATACAAAGATGAACCAGGCAGAGGCCTTGTCTTTGCCATGCTCAGACCATGTGCCATGAAAGATGAGTTTCATGAGGAAATCCCAGTTGCTCTCAAGTCCAGTCAAGTCCTCAACACCTCATAGCACATGGACTATAACAGTTGCACAGGAAGGAATTGATGAAGAGATGCCTCAATGAATGCATCAAGGATGAATTAGTGATGCCCACAGAGGTAAAATGTGAGTCAACGTTTACAAAAAGACAGCAGCATGTGAGGAAAGCACTCCTGGCCAGAGGCAAGGCACGGGCAAGACCTGGCTGCAATAAGGCATGACCTGAGAGTGATCAATGACAGGAAGTCAGACTCCCACAGCAAACTAAGAGATAGATGGTCATGAGGACTGGAGAGAGACCAGATTCCAATGAGGAGGATCTTTCAGATCCTGCTAAGGAATTTGAAATTTATCCTGTAGAGTGGACATTTTAAGCCAAGTGGTCAAAATTTATAGGGAACATCTGCTTGTCTTATCTCCTCAGCATTTACTCTTTTGATTTTAATGCCTTGCTTTCCCGTGAGGTACAGCTTTTTCCATACTGACCCTCACCTTAGAGGGATGCCATGCACACAGACCAGGTGCATTGGCTCATTCCATCTCCTGCCCTTCAAGGTTGGTGTAGACACAGAGTGTGTCAATCCCAGGACTCCTATTTGAAGAACTGAGAAGGGGAAGTTCTCTTTTTTCTCCCTCTCTGGAGGTTCTGAATGCAGGAAATGTAAAATCTGCAGCTGTTGCTTTGGGAGGGACCCCCTAATCATCATGATTAGGACTTCAGTTCTTCATCTGCTTTGACTTCATTCTGAGCCCAGATCCAGTCCTGTCTGAAGCTAGTTACCCTTTAACTACCCAAGTTTGTGACTCAATAGAATTTCCTTTGAAATACTTGGGTTCCACATAGCAGAGCGTTCAAAGTCTTGAGTCAGACAGTTGAATTCAAGTCTCTCGCTGCCATTTCTAGCTGAAAGACCAGTGGATGAGATGACACATATAAAGTCCCCGCCATACCACTGATCCTTAGTGCGTGGTAACCATTTATGTAGTGGTTAGTTTCACGTATCAACTTGGCTAGGCTATAGTTCTCAGTTCTTCAGTGAAACACTAAACAGTGTTGTGAGAAAGGTCTTTTTCAGATGTGGTTAACATCTCCAATCCATAAGCTTCATGGAAAGGACATTGTCTTTGACAGTTTGAGTGGATCTTAGCCAATCAGTGAAAATGAGACCCACAGTGGAAGAAATTCTCAAGACTCAAGACATCAATTCCTGTCCTAGAATTTGGAGACAACTGGTTTTTCTACAGATACCAGATAATTATGTAAATCAATTCTTTGAAATAAATCCATTTCTTTCCACCTATGCATCTGTCTGTATACCCATACATCCAGTTATCTACCTACCACTTATTACATATCCAGAATCCTCTCTTACTGCTATGGGAAACTGTGTGATAAAAGTTCTTGCTAATACCCTTAGTTAGAATTAGAAAAAAGAAACCAAATAATTAATTTTGAACCCAAATGATCTGCCTTGATAGGCTAAGGCATTCCAAATAAATGACTATCAAGATGAAATGTCTCAGAGTTTAGCACTAAGTGATATGGAAGGTGAGAAGCAGGAAAGGCAAATAGGATCTGGAATAAAGTTATTGTTGGGGGTTAAGCTGACATATTGTATGTTAACAGGAAAGGAAGACACGTGGCAGCTTCTGGGCTCTTGATGATTCTGTTGGTGCCAGAAAACTGTTCATGTTTTTTAAACACCGTAAAGTGTCTCCCTTTTCCCTTCAGCACATGGGAAATGTCATCCCATAAATGATCTAACTACATATAAGTACACCAGAGAGATTGGAATTTATATTCATAAGGAACACACAGACACATCACTCTTGAGCAATGCTGACATAAGTGTGCAATCAAAGGGCCCCGGTGCGCCATAGATCAATTCTAAATCTTCAATATATTTAGTCCACGGCTGACTTCTACGGCTCTTCATCTTGGAAATTGTCATCGAGGAGATTGCACTCCCGGATTATAACTGCTGAACGATGAGGCTTCATTTCATGGACATGCATGTGGCCTGTGTTTCCTTATATTCAAACACTATGTTGGACCAATATTTCTCTAATGACCTCAGCTCTCAGGGCCTTGTGCTGATGGATGCGGCATTCCAGATTCCAGAGGAAACATCCTAGCCTCAGAGGGGCCTGGCTGAGCAGACACATTATTGTGCTGCTGACATGAATGGGTATAAATCTCTTACCTCTCACATGGAAGCTTATTAGAGCCATGTCTGGCTAGTGGCTGCCCTGTAGCCTTGACGTTGTCAAGAGTTCTGAGAGCAGGTAAGTAGTAAGATATTTCTGTCGCTACCCCGGAGAAGACAGGGTCTACTATCTCCTCTAGAAATAAAAGGACAGCAAACCCAATAAGAATGAAAGCCACATCCGGCAAATTTCTTTACTAATAAATGATGAAACGGGTCCGTCTCCAAAACATGAGACTTAGAATGTCATTTACGCGCTTCCCAGTCACTCTACTGGCCCCACATACTTCATTCTCTGCCCCTGGTGCCAATAGTAATCATTTAACATTTTTCTGAGTTGAAAACTTGTAAAGTGCAAAATATTCTCAACTCAAACAAGTACACACAGAGGGAAAAAGTGGCTGCTCCTTGTGCCTGAAATCTAACCATTGGGCAGCGAATGGGAACTGTTTCCTGGTTATTCTGCACAATTAGTAAGAAGTGTTTTTCACTCCTGAAGGAGCTGAAAGTTTCCAAATCATCTTCAAAAACAAGGGACTTGGACAATTCTAAATTCATTTTTGAAGACTCAGTGAACTGGCAATAGGTATGCTGATTGATGTCAGACATTTCAAAGGCATTTGCTGTTATTTCCTGCAAGACTTTCCAAAGAAGACTTCACCCCAACACTCTGCCCTGAGCTCAGGGTTGAAGAGTTGATTTTGAAGTCCCCTTTCAGAACACCTAGACCCTGCTGGAGCCGTGGCGGGTTGGTGGATTCTGGACTTCAGAAGCAGGAGATGATTTCACTTTGCAGAAAGAAAGCCTCTTTGTGTGGTTCAAAGGAAGGAGAGAAAACTGGAGAAAGAAGGGAAATAAAGGGGAGATGGTAACCCTCAGACACTGAGTCAGAAGAAGAACGTATAACAAAGGCGCGTCCTTCTGATGCTTTAATGGCTGTGATTCTTGTTCCTCAAGAGGCAAGAAACACGCGCATGACCTTCCTTCCCTTTAAAGTCCAACGCAGCTGGACTTTACAACAAACCCACTTTTTCTTTTTTTTGCTGCGCTGATTTGAGTGATTACGGCTATTTTGGAAGAAAAAAAAATAAATAACCTGCCCAAAACAAACAGAGGATGGGGGAACTTTAGGTCAATCCAAAAATAAAAACCATAGGACTCAAAGGGGGAAATGTGCCCTTTTGTGTAAAGTCATCAGAGGGATGTGGACACACATCTAGAAACAACAACCCACGGGAACACGCTGGCCCAGCACTCCCAGGAGGATGGCTTCGTCGTGGGGCTGCCGTCCAGGCTGAAGGCAGGAGGAAGTAGTAGTCATCTAGAGCGCCCAAAGGAGCTGGAAGCCTCAGACCTTGGATCCCAGGGGTTGAAACTTTTAAGTCCAGAAGGAACCTCAAAGGCAAAGGAGGATCTCTTAGCCCAGCGGCCCTCCTGGAGCTGCGCTGAGTGGACGGAGATGAAGCCTCTTGCGGGACAGATTCCACTCGACCCGAAAGGAGTGTCCCGGGGCCCGGCCGCTTTCAGTGCTGAGACAGGAGTGTCTCCAGGGCCGTGAGCGCCAGGCCATGGTCCCTGCCTTTATGCTCTGTGCCCTGCGGTCCCAGGGGCCCTGTCCCTGTGCGGTCCAGGATTCTGCGCTGCCCGGACTCTGCTCCACAAAGAAGGGGCCTCCCCCGGCCTCAGGGTGTCTGGACCCAGAGCTAAGCTAAGCCTCACCAAAGCCAGTTTCTGACAAGATCAAGGACATTAGCGTTGGGTTGGCTGCCCAGGAAACTGAGTGATGTACGTAAAAGCAAAGAGCTACTTGCTCTCACTGGTCAAGTGGGAGTGAAGTGAATTGGCCACTATATATCTACTCTATCACTTCTTCTATATACCATATAGTAATTAATCCTTTCTGTTGTGTATATATAGTACATATGTAATATGTATAATATATGTAATATACAATTATATGATATGAACACGTTAAGTTATTTATGTATATATTACACATAATATGTATATATGCTATGTTATCTGTGTATGTATGCATGGATGTATTACATATATGATACAGGCATATGATATGTTACATATAATATATATATACACAATGTGTATATATTATGGATATATATTATGTGTATATATTATGGCTATACTATGGATGCAATATATACATATATTATGTCATGTGCTATAATTTATATATTGTGTATGTGATATATATGATATATAATATAAATACATATGGGAATACGTAGATATATATTCCCACACAGTATGTATATTTACAATTTCTTCACAAAGGTTAGCAAGAATGTGGAGAAATTAGAATCCTTGTGTACAATTGTAGGATAGCAAAATAGTGCAGCAGCTATGGAAAATAGTCTGGTAGTTCTTCAAAATAGTAAAAATAGAGTGACCAGGTCATCCAGTAAGATCCAAAAGCAAACAGGAAGTTGAAGAGATTTTTGTGCACTCTCTTAACCGATGCATGCACATAAGACTATGTATAGTTATGTATAGTCTAGTCTATTTGCACATTATATCCCATTGTATACACATGATTCACAATAGAGATATACATATATTAACATAGCCTCTATGTATAATGTGCAAATCCATTGTGCGCACACACACACACACACACACACACACACACTGGAATATTACTCAGTCTTTAAAAAGAAATTCTAATGCAAGCTACATAGCCAAAACCTGTACAATTTATGTTAGTTAAATAAACAAACCCCCAAAATGACAAAAATTATATGATTCTATTTGCATGAAGTACTTAGAGTTCTCAGCATTATTGAGACAGGAGTAGAATGATGGTCCCCGGAGCTAGAGGAGGGGAGATTTGGGAGCCTGGAATTGTTTGAAAATTCCACAGTATTTTGCAACCATCCCAGTCTGGATCAGCTCATCTTCCATTCTAATGGCTAAAGAATGCCGGAGCCCTTGGCATCATCACAGGACTTTTAACAGCGAACAGGGGAAACAGCAGCAAAGTTGAGTCCCCCTGAGTTTCCCCTTGAACTCTCTTTCCCCCAGGATCACTGCCATTTCAGCCCTGACCTCCCAGGCCCAGGCGTGTCCACTTACACATGCACATACCCGTACTTGTTGGGCCCAGGTATGGACTGTCATGGAGAGGGCACAAAACCACAGATGCAGTTCATAGAGGCTAACTGTGGGCTGCCAAAACTGGCTGGCAGCTATGCACTGAATGCGGGAACACCCTGGCTCATTGCAAACATCACTCGGCACACTGGAGATGCTTTCAACAAGTCTCTTATCTGTGTGGTAGTCCCCTAACCGCCTAGGATTGACCCACTGAAGAGACATGTCCCTGAAAGAGAAAGGCATTTTGCCCCCACAGGTGTTTTTCTGCTAGATTAATAGAATCCTCCATCCTCCGAACCACATGGTGCACACCACGGGATCCTGGTTTTACCTTCCCTACCATCGCATTGTGACCATCCCTTTACCAGGTTTGTTTTTTTTTTCCTAAATTCTTTTAATTTCTTACATAGGTAAATGGTTACCTCCCCTTCTCCACCCCCAACCCCCCAACTCCTCTTGTGTTCACTCAGTCTCTAGTCTCATTGTTCTTTTTTGGTTTATGTTGAGTTCATGGGTTCTTTGATCTCTTTTTCTGCGGCTGTGTCCATTTGTCGGTTGAGGGACTGTGTTCCCCTTTACCAGGGTATTTAATGGGATTGAAAACTCTAGCAAATGACTCAGTTCAAGCTCGCTGAGCCATGTCTATGACTCTTGGTTGTCTTAATTCCTTCCACCCATTTTTCTTCTTCCCACCCACAGCCTCCACCAGCTAATGATGGAAGGGTATGACAAACCTTGGTAACTCATTCACCCTACAATGGTATAGGAGGTTTTAGTGCCTCCCTTGTTAAACAATATCATCATATTGTCTGTATATATAAGAAACTCTGGTGTGAAGATCATGTCTTTGTTATTTATGTTTGTTTTTTGGTCAGAATTACCTAGATTTGCCAACCACATCCAGGATGATGAGTGAAGAAGAAATTGTGTGTGGACAGATCTACAGTCGAATCAATATTTATGGCAAGTTATTACTGATCCTTATTAATTCAACTTATTTTATTAGATGAGTACAGGCTACCACACCAAAAGCTAGGACAGGACAGAATTGACAAGATTTGGAACTTGCTCTTGGGAAGCTGGCATGAGGCTTTCGTGGATTTTATACTTGCAAATGGTTCCACTTTTCCACTCATCCTGACAATCATTCATATGGAAACAAGAGGTACCAGTTTTTAGCAAGAGCCACCTTGGTTAATGGCTACCATTTTGAAGAGTGTATATGAAGACTTTGGAAGCCAACCTCAATGTAAGAGGAAGGTTCACCTAGGAGATGATCACACCAAGCCTAGGACCACTCAGTTACCCACTAGTTAAGAGCCCTGGGTGCTCATGCAGCAGTTGCTGTTCTTAATTTCTCTAGGAGGTCCCCATTGCGCAGACAGGGCAGAAAGTCTTCCCAGAGAGTAAGATCCCTTAAAGAAATGGTTATCTATAGGACATTCAGGGCCAGTTGGAAGGAATCTTTTTCAACAATCTCAGCTTTCATTTCTCTTTCACAATCTCTTCCCTACACCTGGGAATCTGCTGTGATGAGGGTATCAGGCTTGTTCTTTCTTGTCTCCTTTGTCAACTGCCCTCGTCCAAACTTACCACAAAAACCAGTTCATCTAGAACACCACTCTTGTGCCCTCAAATCTAAAACTTCCAGCATCAGTAAATAATGATCAAACACAATTAATCAGCTGGACACGGTGGCGTGTGCCTGTAAGCTTCAGCCTATGAAGCGGCTGGGACTAGGGATCACAGTTCGAGTCTCACTGGGGGCACGTAGCGAGACTTAGTCCCAAAAAAATGGGCGTGGTGATGCACACCTGTAATCCCAGCTACCTCGGAAGGTGAGGTTGGCGATTACTTGAGTCTGTGGTACCCCGGGCAACATGACTCTGCAGTTCCATGGGCAAAAACACCGAGACCTAGTCTCAAAAAAAAAAAAAAACAAAAAACCACACACACACACAACCAAACAAAGGTAGGAGGTGTGAGGTAGATGTCAGTGTAAGGTAAGGAGGCTTTAATCAAGTGGGGCAAACTGCCCTTGCCCTGAGCCAGGTAAAGAGAAACATTTGCAATCAATTTCCTACTAACATTTGGCCAAAGACATATGTTGTTTTGCTCAATCATGTACTAAAAGTAATTGTAATTGCAAATCAACTGAGTAAAATGTTTTCATACCAAGGGGCTTGTGGTCACAGGAACTTCAACAGAAGTTTAAAATGTGTTTGCCTACATTATCTTTGTTGCAGAGAAGTGCGTTGATCAATAGACTGTTTTTAAGCATAAAAATACCTTGTTGTAGAGTAAGAATGTGGTGCATGTGGGCGAGCAGAGCAATTTCAAGGAAAAAAGCAAGTTTTGTCAAATTTTAGAACTGCAGGAAGATCACTCTTGTTCTGGTACACTTGCACTGGATGCTGGGAATGGTATTTATATGCTTTCAAATAAATATGAAAGAGGGATGTCACTTTTTTTAAGTCAGGACTTTCCATTTTCTTGAAATGACATCTTTTCAACTTCTGATGAAAAGATGTAGGTGTCAACTGAATATGTCAAAGTATAGATTTTGTTTTGCACTTTTGCGCAAGGTGAGGGAACAAAAAGCAATTGAAGATCATGATTTACTATACCTGCCAAGCAGGATTTGAGTCAAAGTTCTTTCATTTCCTATGAAGTGCTCTTTGCCAACTTGTTTATCCTCCTTAAATCTGTTTCTTTGTCTGTAGAAAGGGGCTAAAAATACCCGGCCTCACTAATCCACTGTGATGAGTATAACTCGGTTAATGCATAGGAGAGATCGCTGAGGTTACCTTGCCAGAATCCTGGACCCAGAAAAACCCGAATCTCACCTCCTGGGGGTGCTGGACTTCAACCTGGAGAATGAGCAACATTCTCCATCCCCACCTCACCACTAATAAGTAATGTTTGCAAAACTCTCACTTAGCCAACAGTTTAGGACAGTCTTGCATTTGTTAAAACTAGTGCGTGGGGGTTGTTTCAAGGATGCATTATCTAATTACAGAAATTTGAGTGGGATCATGTTGGAAAACTGAAAAGAAAAAACAGAAGTAAAATCCCCATGCTCTAGATCCTAAAGGCATAATATAAAGAGTGTAAACCAGTTCAATAGTGGTTTTTATATTGACTGTTTGGTGAAATAACAATACTTTGAAGATGTGAGGTCAACTAAAGCTACAACTTTAATTTCACTTCTTTTTGCTTTTTCTTAAATCTGCCAACTAGAAATTTCAAGCTACATAGATGACTAGTATTGTCTTTCTTTTGCAAAACCGTGAATAGAACACAGGAAGAAAAACCTTCAACTTTCTCTTCACTGACCTGGAGATTCAACATTCTTCTTCATACAATAAATTCTTTGCTCAAGGAAGAAGAAGGGAAGCTGCAGATGTTTGGATACTGACACCATTCTGCCTTTAAGGTAACTTTAAAATCCTTTGGGTAAGTAAAGAAAAGGTAGAAAATTATTAAGTGTCTGCTTGTCAACCGGGTTTGCTCATTAGACTTAATATTAAATTTAATGGCTATTAATAGTCTGTGAAACTATTTCTGCAAAGACAAAATGAGTATTGTGAGGGGGCTGAGGCAGCAGCACATTACAAATGTAGAAAAGATGCTCTTCCTGACAGCGCTGAGCTCAGGGTCTGCTCTGAGGTATCCAAGCTGACTTAATGCTCTTGACAGAACTGGGAGATGAGCAGGCACTCCCTTCAGAATCCTCCAGATTGCAAGCACTTCCTGTCTGTCCACTAGCCCTGGTCTCTCTCCTGAGTTGAAGCAAGAGGGAAACTTCACCTGTTCACAGGCTGAATTCATTTCTGCTTTATTCCTGCCCTATCACCCATGTCCCACCCAAGATCCCCAGTGAGCCTTTCCAACCCGAAAGCTGATCAGGTCACTTCTACACTCAAAATTCTCCAAAAGCTTTTTATGTCATTCATCATGCTATCAGGTCAAAACAGGGCAAAAGGGCAGAAGCCACCAACTAACAAGTCACATTCAAAGTGTGGCTTCTGCCACCCAGGTTCCCTCAGGTTCCTACCACCCACCTATAGCATTTGCCAGTCAAATGCACTTCAACAACAGGGTTTATTTATAAGGGAATATTAACAAGGAAAACAAAAAGTCCTTAAAGACACAAGTAGCCAATTATCTTACCCCAGTCACCATTCTCAGTCCCAAAGGTCCCAAAGATCCATGCTTGTGATGGTGCCCTTTGCCCCTCCCAGCCTGAGGCAGGCACTCTGCAAAGACCAGTCTTTCTCCAGGGTCTTCTCTTCCCTTTTTCTCCAGTGTTCCACACTGCCCTGCCCTTCCAAGGATCCTAAAACTTCTTCCACAAATGCTGATCCCAAATCAGCTTTCCACATCCCTGGACATCACCAGGTACCAGCTCACTATGCCACACTCTTCACACGAGCCTCTCTTCTGCTGGCCACCATGGCTCCTTGCCACTTCCAGCTCACTTTTCCATGGGGCTTCTGCCCAACCTGGTCACTCGGGTTCCTCTTTACCTGCCTGCCATTCTCATCTCTGCTCTCCCCAAAATTCTCTAGTCTCTGTTCCTTTCCTTATCTTTTTTTTTCTTTGTCCTAAAAGTCAAAGACTCCAATTTCCCTTTACACACCCTCTAGGTGAATAATTATCTTTTTCAGATCCACATCCAGAATTTGCAACAAAGTAAAAGTCCCCTTATCCTGTTTAGGCCTCATTTACCTCTGTGTTTTTCTGACAGTTAATGGCATCAATGCCTGGATTTTAATACTGCCCGTATTGGGGTCGCGGCTTCAATAATAAAATCCAAACTCTGATGATGAAACATGGAAGCCCTCATGATCCTGCCCCACACCCACTCCTGTTCCCTCTTTAGCTCCCCTAATGTCACTCACTCCAATCAAGTCCTGCTGCAGTCCTGGCCTTCACACACTGAGGAGCCACTTAACTAGGGATTTTGTACCGGGATAGCCCAGTGCAAGGTTTCTGGTTTTCTCCATACCCCCACGTCACCCATCTTGGTGACCTCTACTCTCAAAATGACCACCTACCTTCACTTCTGACCTGAATTACACTGTCCACAATGCTAATTTTCCTCCATAGCATGTAGCATCATAAGCAATATGGCAGGTCTAAGTCTTGCTTTTGGGTGAACCCCACTAAAATGCAAAGACCAGGATAATGGCAACTTGTCCCCTGAATCCTCCCTGCCCCCCCGGAAGAGTAGGAAGTATCTAGACACAAGAATTTGGGTGGTTACTTGAGTACCATCTATGAGAAAATCTGAGACTTGGAGTGGTTCAAGTGACTTGTACAAGATCAGTTGACTTAAAATAGTTTACACTGAGTTACTCTAAGGTAAACGTGAGAATTTATTATTATGGCAAGTGGCCCATGAATAACTGCAGCTTTTGATGAAATCCACACACATTGGTGCCATGATGGGGTTGTAAAATTACCTGAAGATCATTTGACAAATCTAGTATTAATGTGGTGTTTCAGAAAGTGCATGTTCACACATTAAATGTAGGGCATTTTTAGACAGTTTATTAACAAGAAGCCTGGTTGGAAATTAATTCTAACAGTAATCTCCCATCTCTCTAGAAAATCAAATAACTTCTGGGATGCTCACCAACTGAAAATGCAGAAAGGTTCAGAGACACCAATGCGTTCCAGAGAAAACTGGAAGGATTGTTTCCTGTTTCACCCTCCCTGCCAAGAAATAGGTCTTTGTTTTTCTGAGGCAGCACATTAATTATTTAAAACTATTAATTGTTTCTATAAGATCTAGGGTTCATACAATTCAAGGTCGATTAAAAGCTTATCTGATGGTGACCAGTTGGCTCTTAGATGGTTAAATACTGCTTTTGTTGGGTTACTTTACTTGGGTTTTGCCAACATAAGTTCCTAAAAATGCAATATCTTATTATTTATTTCACAGCAGATGATAGCCAGACTCCAAGATGGTCCTCGGTCATCTCTGCCATCGTGTATGTGGTTCCCTCTCATGTTGAAGAGGTTGATTAGGATACTGCAGGTCTTCAGGTTGAGGAACTGAGATCTCCTTCCAACAATCACCATCGCATGAGTGAGCTTCTTGGAAATGGACCCCTGCCCCAGTCAAGTCTATAGATGTGCAGCTTGTCATCAGTCACAATTTTAACTACATCTTCAAGAGGGACCCCCAATGAGAACCCCTCTGCTAAGCTGCTCCTAAACTTCAGTTTCAATAAATCTTGAGAAATTAAAAACTGTTGTTTGCAGTCCATATTTGGATTAATTTGTTCAACAACAAGGATCAAACACTGTATGCATCTTAGGAAAGAAGTACAAACCATCACACGTGAGTCATATTTTTGTTGCTAAATGCAAAGTTCTTATAAGTCCCCAAATCACTAAGAACATTGCTTTTCAAGCATTTCAAGATAGTTAAACCAAATGCTGTAGACTTGATTGATACTGAGAAGTTTGGCTTGAGTTGGTTGCTGTATTGCCTCCCAAGCATGGCTTGAGGAAAATAAATCATTCTCTGAGGTGATTTATTTAATACTCTATAAAAACCCAAGAGCCAAAAGTCAATATTTCACTAAGCCTAAGTATTAACCCACAATCCATTTTTTGTTTACCATTTGAATTAGTTCTCTCTTGCCTAGATAATTTTGACCTTCATGGCAAGTTCTATTTCTAGATTTAAAAAGGAATAATTTTCTTTGGTGTGATTTCCTTTTAAGTCTTCAAATCACAAGACATTAAAATTATATTATATTGGAAGAACAAGCATGGCTAATACCTGATTACATTTTTCCTACTGTGAGCTATGAACAAAGGATAAATGCTAATTTGTCATAGTAGATCCATACAGAGTAGATATACACATTTTCTCTTGAAGAAAAAAAAATCCTACAGAACTAGATGTTAATTGGGCTAATATGTTCCTATTGGCAGAATGCTTTTCTTATGTCTATCTAGACATATTCTTTTTTTTACAGACCAGAAGCAATTCAGTTATGTCATCATTCTATAGGGACTTATATCTACAATGTTGATGCTACATAAGCTAAAGCTCATTTCATTCCATCAAGTTCAATTACCATTATGGAGTTAAGAGTGTCTACTATAGAAAAGGAACCATAATTCAGATATGTGAAGCCTAAAAGTTCCCCTATACCAGAAAGGCCTTTTTTAAACATAATATTTGATTTTACCTTCAAGAGCCAAGAGGTGCTCTAATCCAATATATTTCTGCTTTCAAATCCCCTCTACTTCATTTTCTTTTTGAATTCTTTGTTTAGTCTTGACCTGAAAATATTATTTCCAACTATTAAACTGCTATGCTTTGTCTTATATACTTTTTTATTTTTCTTATAACAAAATGCAACCCTTCTTAAAAACCTTTTGATAAGTATTATTGTCCAAAATATCTTATCCTAGTACTCACAAAAGTTGAAATTCTGAATAAATTCATTTGTTCAGTATTCTATCCCTATTCACCAGCACAATGCCTGAGCAATTAAACAAGAGAATGAAATAAAAGTCTTCCAAATTATAAAGAAAGAGGTACAATTATCCCTGTTTGCAGATCATATATTTTAAAATCCTACAAATGACACCAAAAAAGTTAGAATTAATTAGCAACTTCAGTAAATTTGCAAGCAACAACAAAAAATAAGAGTGGCAAGATATAAAAATCAGTTGTATTTTTATGTACTAGTGAAATATCTGAAAAATAAAGCAATTCCATTTATAGTAACACCAAAAAAATGACATACTTAGGAATAAATTTAGCCAAAAAGATGAAAGATCAGTACATTAAAAACTTTAAAAGCTTGATGAAAGAAATTTAAGACATAAATAAATGGAAATATATCCTCTTCTTATGAATTGAGAAAATGCCAAAATATCCTCACTACCTGAAACTATAGATTCAATGTAATGCCAATCAATCTTGCAATAGCATTTTCAGAGAAGTAGAAAGCAATCCTAAAATTCCCAAGGAACCACAAAAGACCCCAAATGGCCAAAGTAATCCTAGGAAAGGATAACAGAACTTGGAGGGATCATAATTCCTGATTTCAAGTTTTACTGTGAAACTATAGAAATCAATACAGGACAGTACTAGCCAATAGAAAAAAATCAATTGTGAGAGTAAAGATTTTGCCTTTTCAAAAATTATCTATTAATAGCATAAACACCACTAGACAGCAAGATCATATGCTACCAATATTTCACCCACCACCCTATCTCAACATCCACTTAAGGTTTAGTTAATAAAGCCAGTCACCATCAGCCAATTTTTGAAGGAAAATGGAGGCCTGGTGATAAGGCTGAGGTAGCTTGGGGCCCACAGCCTATAACCCTCAACCCAGTGAACTCATGGCTGGTGAACTCATGGCCTTAGAATGCTTAAGCTGAGTGTATGTGCTGAAGGAGTCTAAAGAGTTTGGGGATTTGAACCTCATATTGGAGCTTGACTTACTAGTTTGATTTAGATGTTTTTGGAGAGGCATTGAGAGAGACCTAAAAAAGATGGACTTTTTATTGCTTACTGTATCTTGGAGTTTTCCAACTGCCTAAGGTTAAGAAGGATGCTGTAAGAAGAGGAACAACATCACATCTTTGACCACATGTTTGGAGGAAGTTGAAACACACACCAAAGGAGAAAAAGAAGGATGCCCTGCATTTGGAACGCAGGTTAATTGAACATTGTGATGAGGTAATCAGGGACTAAGGAAAGTTTTGGACAATGGCGGGGTATTGGGGTTTTTCATATATGTCTTGCAGTATTTATTTCGGTCATTTTCTTATTTAGTAATGATTTGATCACTTTAACAAGTCACCATTTTATTAAGGCATGAACTAAAGAATGTAAATTACCCTGCTGAGACAGGGTTATTTTCAAATTTCACCATTTCAAAGATAACATCAGAAGGATGTTAGTTTCACCAACAGGCATGTGATAATATGTATGAAAACTTTTAAAAATGTTTTACACTGCAAAATAAGTTGCCTATAAAGTAGAGGTATATTTGGGGTTCTAAAGAAATGTTGAAAATAGTCTAATATGGAGCAACTCATTAAAATGTACTAAGAAAAAAACCATATTCTGGGAAGATATGCTTGAATCGCAGATAATCCATTTGACCTTTCAGGTGTTTTTGAGACCCTTCCTGAATCAAATCTACTGAATAAAATCTACTTAACCTGGTGCAATCTGATCTCCTCACCTTCCTTTTCTTTCTCTCTGGGCTTCACCCCCAACCCAAATTGTTAGTGAATTATATTTATGCTATCCTATGCCTTTTATTTAGGAGAACCACAGGTATTTAAGTAAAATGTTTGATGTTCTCTTCATTAAAAGAAGCATAAATATTTTGAGTATTTGGATAATTTTTATAATCAGGTACATAACTTATCCCAATGTTTGCATTACTTGCTTGCTTGTTCAGTACTTTTCATATCATTATAGTTGAAAAAGTGTAGATATCATTATGTTCTGGGGCTTTTTGTTTATGCTTCTGACTTTCTTTATCACCAATTTTTATTTTGTCTACCTGTTTTTTTCTTCACCCCCAAACCTTAAATCTGTGCTGAAGCATGACTGTCTAAGGGAAACAGGTAGATAAGCAATAGCTAAAATATTAAGAACATTGACAATCACCAGTGCTCTTAAGCCATAAATGTGCTTGTAACATAACCCTGCAAAGCAGTTGATTTTTTAACAATATTGATAAAAACTATAAATCCATCATTTATATTGAAATCTATGGTGGGTATTTTTCAGGATGGAAGTACACATTCCAGCAGCACAGATGAGATACTTTTTGCCTGGAGATTTGATTTTTCAGACTAGATTAGATACTCTGGGTGTTTATGACAAGAGCAGTTTATGTAGTTAAAACATGTATTCTGGGATTCTGGAAGGCAAATAGAAAAAAATCTGGCTTAAAATGGTCTAAGTAAAAACTGGAATATTTGGCTATTGTCTCTTTTGCCATAAAGAAGCTTTTTAATTTGATGTAGTCCCAGCAGTTTTATGTTTCCCTTCATTTTTTTAAAGCATCTGTAGATGTGTCCTGAAAGGGGTTTCTGAAATGTAAGTCTTGGAGTATTTTGCCCAAGTTTTCTTCTATGTATTTTATGGTTTCAGGTCTTACATCCAAGTCTTTTACCCATTTTGAGTTGATTTTTATACATGGTGTGAGGGAGTTGTCCTCGTTCATTGTTTTTTATGTAGTGGTCCAGTTTTCCCAGCACCATTTATTAAAGAGACAATTGCCAAGATATGGAAACAATCTAAAAGCCCCAAAACTGATGAATGCCTGAAAAAGATGTGGTATATTTACACAATGGAATATTATTCATCAACCAAAGACAAACTTATGTCATTTGCAGCAACATGCATGGAGCTAGAAAGAATCATGTTAGCGGAAATAAGCCAGAAAGAAATAGAGAAACATGGGATGGTCTCATTTATATGTTGGATAAAGGGAAAACAAATAGACAAGAAAAATTTAAAACTGCCAACAGAACTGAAACATAGAGCAAGAGAGGGGAAGGAGAGTAAAATTGGAGGAGGGGAGAGTGTAAGAGTTTAAGATAGTTTACAGGTGATAAGGTGATGTAAGAACTTCAGGGTAGACAATAATGTAATATATGTGTGTGTGCAACCAATAAATTTTTTTTTTAAACTGGAATGTATTTATTGTCTGTTAACAGTAATAAATCACCAGCTTCAGGTATGGCTGTATCCAGGGACTTCAACTCTGTCATTAAGTATCACCTGTCCTAAGATTCTGCTTATATTGTCCTCATTCTCAATAAACTTAGTTCTGTCTAGAGAAAGTAACTCTTCTAACAATTCTAGGCTTGCATCTTGCCCGAGAGTTTAACTGCTCCACCCCAAAGACCTAACACTAGCAAGGTACACATCGATCGAATCCTCTTAGGTAAAGTAACAGGGGAAGCAAGGTTTTGAGGGTCAGTAAACATCATCTTATAATTGTTAAGTGACTATTTAGCAGATGAACAGACATGAAAAAAAAAACTGTCACATAGTTTCAGTGGAGACTCACTTATCCCCTGAAACTCAGGTCTGATCACAGAAGACTCTCATTCACCTCACCTCCAGGAACTTGGCCATCTCTGCTCTTGCTGTTCTTATGCTTTCAGTTTCAAGTCACTGAGCCCAAACTCGTGATGAATAGCTCTTCTGTGGCTCCCTGACTCCAATTTTTTGTAGATAAACAATACTAGGATTTATGGTTAATCTACCTAAAATATCATCAGACAGCATAATCCCAGGAGTTGGACTGATGACCTCTGACAAAGGGAGGAGGTGAGACAGTTCTGCAAGCTATTTGGATCTTGGTCTGCAGGTATTAGACTCTAGGAATCATCATGGACTGTCTGGATCAAGGCATCCATTTCATCCATTTAGAGCAGCAAGTCTGGTTTCAAGCCACAGGACAGAATCTGGGAAAGTACATATTACCCCCAACAACAACTACTTACAAGCTACTGATAGGGAAAAAAATATATTTGTATAAATGCATGCACACATGCATACACTTGTCATCTCTAGGGCTCATTAATAACTCCATTTGCTCTTGATACTGCAGATTGGAGGCAGGATCTATAACCATTTAGTCTCTGAATTTTTACTACATCTCCCAAATCTGATCAGACCTGATTCTTTCTGCCACTCCAGCAAGAAGGAGGTTTTGGAGATTATGGAGTGAGAGGAAGAGAAAAGGCAAAGATGAGATTCAACAAAAATGCTTGTTTTTCTCAAAACTCAAGCAGTGGAGCTGCAGCTGCCAAGGAGGGGAGTGGGGATGGGGGGAAAAGAGTAGGCAGCAGAGGAGGAACTCCTCTGATGTTCACTGAGTGCTTTCTCTACCCCTGGCTGGTAAGCCAGGATCATGGGATTCTTGTGAAAACCTGCCACGGATATGGTGGATGCTCCCTCTTCCATCACCTCAGCCTCTGATCTCATCTGAGCTGCAGTGGTCAGTCTTTTCAAGTTGAAGTTCACCTTACACCACAGGGTCTACTCTCTAGCATACCAGAGTTTGAGTTTCTGCTACAGGGAAGCATGTTTGCCTTAATGCAAGTCCTTGCAAAAGAGTTAAACTGCTGGGGACGACCTTCAACCAGTGGAGACCCAGTACCCCTCCTTCCAGTGGAGCAGATCAGGATATATTTCCAGGAAATGATCAGAGTCACATAGAATGTTTTCATTGATGCCACTTTGGTATGTGATTTGGGGTTATAGGTTTGCACCTCAACACATGTATATTATCAACTAGTTCTTCCACCCACAAATCCATCATCTTCCATCATAACCCACTGGACCCTTCCCCTCGTGGTTCGCTATGCTCACACTCTGCCTTGGAAAGCCTCAACTCTAGTCAGACTCCCTGTGTTTGTTTTGGTTTGATTTTGTCTACAACTTTGCTTTCTTTCTATTCCACATGAGCCAAATCATCTGCTATTTGTCTTTCTCCTTTAGTTATTCCCTTGAGCATCATTTCCAGTTCTACTCATGCTGTTGCTGCAAATGGCGTGGTTTCATTTTTCATAGCTGAATAGTATTCTGTTGCATGTATAGCTTCTTGATCTACTCATCTGTCATCAGGCAGTTAGGTTGTTTCCAACCCATGGCTGTTGTAAGTAGTCCTGCAATCAACACAAGGGTGAAAGTATCCCTTCAAATTAGTGGTTTTGCATGCTTTGAGTCAATGCCCAGCAGTAGAATTGCTGGATCATATGGTAGGTCTATTTTTAATATTTGGAGAAACCTCCATACTGTTTTCTTTGGGGGCTGGCACAGTCAACATTTTCACCAACAGAGCTATAGGCTTCTTTTTTCCTCACACCCTCACCAACACTTCTTGGTGTTTTTTTTTTTTGATATAGGCTCGACATCTGTTTCTTACTCCTGTTTACCCTTCCCACTGCCAAGGATCCCCACTCATGACCTGATCTTCATTCAGCATCTGCTTTGAGAGGAATCCCAGCCACCAAATAATGTTATTGCGATGCCCATTTGACAGCTGGAGGAACTGAAGTGCAAGACGCAGCCCAAGGCTACAAAGCAGGAGGGGACTATATAGCAAGGTCTTGATCATAGATGCAGGAGACATTGAAAGCTGTATGTCTGCCTCTGCCCCATGGCATCTTCTAGAACACAACAATTCTGTGCTGCATTCCCCCCTTTCTCAAATTAATCATCAAAATAACCGAACTTCATCAGGTCTCTGGGTTACAAAATTCCCTCTCTATGTCTTTAAGAGCTTTTTGAGGCCTCCCTGGCCTGATGGAACATGCATCTCCAAGCTGTATGGTGTCAACCAGTAATCACTGTGTTCACAATATCTGCCCCTGCCAGCATGCAAAGAAAGTCATCCCATACTCCTCTGGGTTCATGTGGGTTTGCAAAAAATCAAATAATCCCCAGATTAATAAAATAAAAAAGATCCAAGAGAAATGTAATATAATAGCATGTCTAGCTCCTGTGTACCTGACAGAGAAACAGCAGAATTCACTCTCCACATGACTTTAGATGCCATCTCAGACAGCTTGGCTGGGATGGGGAGACAAGGGGAGGAGAAAGGAAGGCACAGCAGAAAAAGGTATGCAGATCAGTACCACCTTCTTCATTGAAAAGGGATAAGGAGATTAGATCTTCAAGGTCACACCCTTATAGAAGTTTTTCTGTAAATATCTTTTTCAATGGAACTCCTATATGATCCAGCTATCCCACTTGTAGGAATCTACCCAAAGGTTACAAAAACACTAAGCCAAAAAGACACCTGTACCTGGATGTTTATTGCAGCACTATTGACAATAGCCAGGATATGGAAACAACCCAAATGCCCCCAAATAGACAAATGGTACAGAATGCTGTGGCATATATACATGATGGAATATTATTCTCAATCAAAAAAGACAAACATGTTATTCGTGACATGGATGAAGCTAGAAGGAATCATGCTAGCAGAAATAAACCAGAAAGAAAAGAGAAATATGGGATGGTCTCACTTATATGAGGGATAAAGGAAAAACAGACAGACAGACAAGAAAAATTCAAAACTAGCTTTCAACAGAATTGAAGCAAAGAACATGAGAAGGGACAGGGGGGCAGGGAAATCAGGGGTAGGAAGGGCACAAAAGACTAAGACAATGGTTCACAGGTGATAAGGTGGTGGAAGAACCCCGGGGGTACATAATGAAGTAAAATAAAATGAATTCTAAACATAAAAAAATTAAATAAATAAATAAATAAAAAAATACTCATACTGTAAAAAATAAAAAGATCCTACCAAAATGTAACTTCTTGATTGCAAAATGAAAGAAAAAGAATTTTTAAAAAAATATCGTTTTCAGAAACAACCTTTACCCAGCATTCACCATCCCTCCCATGAAATCAAACTTGTGCCAAAATGATATACTTTAGGGTGGCAGAATCCCCCCCTCCCCCACACCACAATATTAATTGCCAAGGGTACATTAATGATGACCAGTGCCAACTCTCATGAAGATTGCAACAGAGGGGAGAGAAATGTGGAACTCGACAGTGCTGAGGGCTGAGTGTGGCTGATAGATAAGATGAACAACCCACCCAAGGAGAGCTAGGAGGAGGTGAGGCAGAGCTACATGAAGAGTCAAGGGCAGTTTCTAAAACTTTGCTGTACATTTTCTGTACATTCAAATTACTGGGAGATCATTTTTATTTAGTTGTTCTGCTATTTGGTGGTATTTGCATTCTTAGTCAACCTTTTTATTTGGTGCAAGTTCTGATTCAGCGAGTCTGAGCCTGAGCTTCTGTATTTCCAACAATCCCCCTGGAGATGCCCATACTCTCAGCTGTGGAGGCTCAAGAATGCCTCAGGGCTGTGTCTTGAAGAGCTAATTAAGTTTTCCCAAGGAAACCCAGTTAATCTTGGTTTACAGGAAGAACCATCCTATTATCAAAAACATTGGTCGAATGAGATTAAAATCTGTGAGAATTTAATTCCAATAGTTCATGATTGCATATTAACTTGGAAATAAGTTTACAGGGAAGATAATAACAATCTAAATGCAATGTTCAGGCGAAGCACTTCTTTATCAGAAAGAAACACATAAAACAGAGGGACATGAATCACCTCTTACTTTCCTCGTAGTGATATTTCAAACTGATTTACAAGTAGAAAAACTCTCCAAATGGTCCTCAGAGCTGAAGTTCCACGAACCCGGAAACCAAGTATCTGTTGTTCTCTGACATCAAACGCAGATTGTTGCTTCATGAATGTTTCATAAATAATTAATTATGAATTAAATGAATAATTAATTAATTAGAAACTAGGTGCCATTATTATTTATTAATTATTTATTTAATTCATGATTAATAATGGCACCTAGTTTTTCAAAATTGAATTG
Organism: Uropsilus gracilis; assembly: GCA_004024945.1. Classification (NCBI taxonomy): domain Eukaryota; kingdom Metazoa; phylum Chordata; class Mammalia; order Eulipotyphla; family Talpidae; genus Uropsilus; species Uropsilus gracilis. The sequence goes on along the minus strand of PVHY01005392.1, from coordinate 39,026 downwards.
TGTATGGTTGGTGTCCCCACCAGAGTCAGATGGTCCTATTTTAGTGTGCCCAGAATGGGCCATTTGTCACCTTGGGATGGGAACTAGGGGACAAAGAGGGCCCTGTGGACCTTGGAAGGTTTACTGCCTTATTAAGGAATGTCAACTGCTTTGGCTTGAGAGTAGGAAAGGTCCTGAAGACTAGGAAAGTGTCTGCTCTGGTTTAATTCTTTTGACCTTTCCTCACTGAAGAGAGACAATCAGAATAATATAGTTTGGAGGGTCCCATTCACATGTGAGTTTATCAAAGAACAAGTCCTCTCTACTCAAGAAAATGAGATGTCCTTCCTTGAACTTTAAATGCACAACCAGTATCCCTGGTTCTCTCCCATCCCAAGGAGAATGTATCCACATACATTCTCCCTATCTGTTACTGCAAGGATTGGTTTTCTCTCTGGTCCATCTGATGCATCATCCAGCCCAAGAAAAACCACACGGGGATGTAATGACTCCCACACCCTCACCCCGCAGGGATTAACTTCACATATATTACATTATTTAATCCACACAACAACCTTACTTGTTGGATACTACCATGGTCCCCATTTACAGATGGAGAAACTGAGGCTCATGTGTAGGTGAATGGGAGTTGGTAGCTTAGTAAACAGAGTCAGGCAATTCGTTGTGAAACCAGGCAGTCTGACTGGAGAGTTTATGCCAGGTTAACTTTTTAAGGGGGATGTGATTATGATGCATAATTATAAAGTGAACATGTGTCAAAGATTTTATTTCACTTATTAATGAGAGTTGTTACCATGGTTATTACAATGGCTCAGAAAATCAAAGTGTTAGCAGACAAGCCTGGAAATAAAAGGGGATGCTCTGGTTTGTAATCCATATGCTTACGAGCTTGGACTAAGCCCCCAAAGCAGATCAGCAGAAAGAAATTTTAAAAGGGTTTGTTTATAAGGAGAGTGAGAAATGGGAGAACAAAGAAAGGGAAGATTCACTGACCAACACAGCCTATCAGCAAAGCCACTTTGGCTCCAGCCAAAGTCTAGAAAACAAGAGTCTTCAGTCTTTTAACGGTCAACATGACTGCTCAACTCTGCCCCTATATCCCAGCAGCCCCTGGCCCTCTCTGAAAGTCCAGTCCATGGCATGATGGGAGTTGTAGTGACATGTCCAAGTCATGAAGAGGGGAACATACTCTTACAGTGTCCTACCACAGCATGTGCCTGATGCCTTTGCTCCGGCCATGCCAGAATGTTCTAATAGATGCATTGCCCATTTATAGTCAAATCTGGGAGACAGAAATAAATTGCTCATGGCTGCAAAACTAGCAAAACTGGTCAACATCCACAGAGCAATCATCACTGTGGACTACCAAACACACTGACTTTTCTGTGGACAAGAATTATTTGCATAACTGTCAGTTTGCTACAAACATGTGAATGAGCAAAGAGAAAGGCAGCGATAACCTGAAAGTATGAGCTAGATGAACACCCACGAAATTCCTCTTCTAGAATTTCCCTCATACTAGCAATGACAGTGTTGCACACCAACTCTCTAGAGAAAAGAATGAAAAACAGAGCAGTAAATAGAGAGTAGTACTCAAGAAATTTATCGGAAATATTCCTGTCTTCCCAGTGTGTGGTGAAGCAACTTGAGATCTCCATAGATGCCAGTGGCTGTGGCTTTGTTACCTCAGAAATTTGGACTGTCTGCTCTCTGCCCTGACTGAAAGGACTCAGTCATTGTGGCCATGCAAGAAACTGTGTAACTAGAAATCTCCCAAGTATCTTTGACTCAAACACTAACTAGTGGCAAATTTCTTTATTTTTTAATGAGTTATTTTGACACACTGTGCACATCATCTAAATCTCCAGCTGACTTATGCTGTTCAACTCCATCCCCTTTCTCCATCCTGTTAGGGTAAACAACATGACACATGCAGCATTGAGGTCAGAGTTTGGTGTCACCTAAGACTGTCCTCTCCATTATGGTTTTGGCAGGTGGTCTAGAGTGAAGTGGGTCATGTTACAACCACACCTCTTGCAATGCCTTTGTTTCTTTGGTTCATTTCAAAGATCGCAGCAAACTGAGTAGTAGAAACAATATTTCCCTTCTCCTAAGGCTCCACAAAGGCTAGCTTTCTTTCCACAAAGGTGTCCTTCACAAATGGGTCGTACTGGTAAGATTCTTCTAGACTATTGCTCTTTCAAGATTGGAACCGAGTTGAAGAAAACATCAGAAGTTTCCCAACTTTCCCTGACACTGCTTGGTAGCATCTCCATTATGTACCCATCATTGGACACAGTCGTTAGATTCTGTAATGAGTGCTTTAAAATTGCCTAACTAGGTGACAGATCACCCAGCTCAACCCCCTTCATAAAAAACCATCTGGATTACTTAACCATACTGCACCAAGATGCACAAGGACCAGCAAACTATTGCACTTGTGTAAGACTTTAGAGGATACTATGTAGTCCAAATGTAATGAATTAACTTTACTATCTACAATGAAAATGGCAATTTATATAAATGCCAATTTATACTGTCGTGGGATTTACAAGTTCTTAACGATTGAGTCACTAAAGTATATGACAGAAAATAATTCTTTAAAAGTTAGAAGCCAAGGGAAATTATTTCAGAATTCTGATTCAGGCCAAGGAATGATATCCTAGATTCACAGATCTAGACAAGTCATTATTTGGATCAGTATTTGAAGCAGCTGTCTGCTAGTCCAACCACTTCTTTCCCAGATTGGTCCATATGTGACTCATTGGGGGGCGTAAGTAGTCATGCTATGTGTGTGGATGCATGGATTGAGGAGCTAGCCAGCCTAAATTCAACTGTGAGTTGACAGGAAGGAACTGCTTAAATAGGTGGGCTAAACTGCAAGCTGGCAGTGCCTAACATCTTGCTTAAACAGCCTAGCCCATCAGAGGACCAAAGGTGATGTATCTAGACCACAGCTGCTTTATTCTGACAAACGATCATCTCACAATGCCCTGCAGGGGAGGGATAGCTGAGGATGCCAGATGTGCAGATGGTGAAAGATTATGACCTAGCATGGCCATTAGCATGTTAAAAGGCACACCTCAGAGTGGAGACTTAAGATACCAATGAGGCATGTGACAAATGGAAAAGCTTGAAAGGAACCATCTGTGCAGATCCAGCTTCCTGGTTGAACTCTTTTTCAAAGACGGCAATGACAGGGATCTTGTAGCATTGGGAGGTGTGAAGAACAACCTGTACTTAAGTTGGAAAGGTTTCCTAGACTGCCATGCATCATTACATGGACTGTTTTAATGTTCAGCTCCCCAAAGCCTTTCAAAGCTCATAAATTGTGCAAAGAAGGACCAACACAGCGAATATTTTTCCAGACCAGTTTGACCAAACCAACATTTGTTATAGTCACTCATTAACTTTCTTCTGCTGGTGCTAGTGTTCTTTGGAATACATTTTGGGAAACGAATCCTTCATGCGCCCAGTAAGAGCAAAGAGATGAGGACAGTTAAAGCATGATCTATGCTGAACTGTCACAGAACTCTCCAAAGCACCCTTCAAAGGAGGCTGTCAGTTTATGCTTCCCCCACAGGGGCATGAGAATACCTTTCTCCTTTCTCACAATCCCTCATCAACATAATGGTACCTCATTCAAGAGAGTAAATTGCGCATGGTAAGAACTCAACCCACCGTTTTCACATCTCCTTCATTTTTCTCAGCTCATCAAGAAAATCCATTTTTCACTGGAATAAACATGACAATTAAAAATTAAACTAACCACCTGGTGAGATATTGCTTGTGTGTCTTTCTGACAAGAACAGACTAACAGAACTCATCTGGGAAAAAAGAGATGGCAGTATATGAAAAATGATAAGTTAACGCTTAGCTGACTATAAAGAAAATGGAGAATTTATTTCCTGCTCTGTGATAGCAAAGTCGAAGTCAGAGAACTTTAATTCAGCCTTCAGATAAATCTCACCATGTCATGGTTAAAATGTAAAAATGTAGGAGCTGGTTTTTTTTTTTATTTAACTCCTAACAATTTGTTACTAAACAACAAAATGACAGATAGAGCTACAAATGAAACTTTCTTGCAACCCTTCCCATCAAGAGGTCTCTCTTCTCACTTCCTGAAAGTAGCTAGTTTAGGACTAGCTTTTATCAATGAGATAGAGCTGATGTATAATTGGAACTTTGGATTCTAGGATGCACAAAGCCTTACATGTTTTCTTGAAACATTGTTGGGAACAAGCCCAATATCCTGCTGGGAAGTAACAAAGAGGAGCAGGGTGAGGCCCAGGCCACTGGTCAGAACTTGAATGGAACCACTTGGGAACAGGAAGTCCCTGTCTGCCCTGCTGACTGAGTACAAATGCCTGAATGAGTCTTTTGGAGACCTTTCCACTTGAGTCCTAATTTGTAGCCCATACAATAACAAGGGGGCAAAGGTTGCTGTTCTCAACCACTAAGTTTGTTGTGGTTTGTTAAACAGTAAAAGTGATCTGATAAAAAGGAGATTTTGTTTTGTTTTGCTTTTTTAATTTTTTTACTTACATAGTTGCTTTTATTTACATAGTTGCTGTATCCCCAACTCTGACAAGAGTGACCAAAAAGCAGATTTTGAATAAATCTAACTATCCTCCATTCCAAGTTCTCTTCTGAAGTTTCAAATACAAATTTCCACACTTCTAACTGATCATTCAACTAATAGCTATGAGTTTTGCTTGTTAACTGATTTCTGTCAATTATTTGTAAACAAATCCTCATTTCAACTAAAATTAAGCCACTTAGACAAGTTCAAGTTGATGTCAAATATTTATCCTCCAAAGTTTCCTTAAGATAAACCATGCAGTATTTTCATTTAATTCTAATGTTACTAAAGAACAGTTTCACTTGGACAGGGATTTTTGTCTGTTCTCTTTACTGCAATAACTTCATCTAGAACTGTATTGAATGAATGTGACAAGTATTCTAATATTTGGATGAATGACATGAAATGATCACTTTCATAGGAAATTTAGTCAAATTTTTGGTCTCTGAGGTAAATGATGAAATACTACGTAATCTATAAATGCAAGTTGATTAGCTTCATGAGAGTGATTAGAAGTTCTTCCAGGGGTAGTTATACAGCTAATAACCTGAGAAGTTAAGTGTAATTAAGGCAGATCACTCTGGGGAGAAAAACTAACGTCATTTTCTAACTCTGCATTTACAGTGTATTCATTACAATCCTACTTGTCCATTATCACATTATCACATAACAGAGCACAAAAACAATGGTGTATTGGTGATCAGCATTTCATCACCTCTCTTGGTGAAAGCATTTCATCATCAAAGTGGCAAACACACTCAGCAACTGCAACAGCAGAACACTTGCCCAAATAGAGTTAAAAACAGGCTTAAAGTAACGAATGAACAACTTGTATGTTAATGCACTCAGGAAATATTAACACAAGTGAAAGGTGTCATCGAAGAAACTAAAGCTGTGCCTGATTTTAGTTTGTGTCATCGTGTTGCAGAAAACACAGAGACCATAAGTATTCAAAAAAAATTTTTTTACACTGTTTGAGAAATACTTCAGCTAATGACCAATGTCATTGTGGGGTTAGCTGGGCTTTTTCTTCCATTAGCGTATATAGTCATCAGGAGGTGTACACAAGTGTGAGTGTGCACACCTGGGCATAGGAGAGAGGGGGAAAAGGCGCACAGAAAGCATGAGAGAGTATGAGCATGAGAGAATGTCAGAAAGAAGGTGAAGATTCCTGGGGTGATGAGAGCTCATCTCCCAAGCCCTGTGACCTGGCCCTACCCTACCTGGTATGTCTGTGTAACTGCTAGAACCAATAAAGAACCTCACAGAAGGGTGAGTCTGGTACCTGTGCACTAAAATTGGCATCACAGAGGCTTCCCCTTACAATTGATGGCGAGGACAGTCATCTTTGAAAGATGTATTAAGTTATATGTTGTGCCATAGACAACGTGTTTAGTAAGAGTGACATTTATCAAAGATAAACTATTCAGTGAAAAACGAAGCTGGAAGATGTTATAATATTATAATTATTCTAAAAATTTTAAAGGTAATGAATATATGTGTATCTATATAGAAAGAGAGAAAAAGAAAAAGAAATGCTTTTTAAGATAGCATAAGTATCAAACTATTGAGAAAGATTTTTTGGGAAATTGTTTATAGGAGACAAAGTGATTTCATACAATAGATTTTTATTAATAGCTCAATGTCACATTACACATATGCATTCTTGTTTCAATAGCTGTATTTTCAGTCAAATGTTTTTTTTTCTTTTAAAAGTCTTCCTTTTAATATTCCACTTGCTGCAATTAAGATGTTTCTAACAAGTCGCAATACTCAAAGAATGGTTTCCTAAATAAGAAAAGACATCCAATCAACTTTTTGTTCTTTCTATGCATTTGGAATATCTTTTATTTGACTGATAAGAGCATCCTACCTACATGGTGCTGGGGTTTATTTGGGGTAAAGGGTGAACCAAAGATGGCAGCAAGAATCCGAGGATCCGAGGACACATCCCCTCTGTGTCCTCAGTATTTTGGATTTTCACATTCAGGCTTCTTCTGTCATATACACAGATGGCCGCCTCATCTCTCAGCTTAAAAACTGTCCAAGTGTGGTGTGAGAATAGATTATCACCGAGCTCTCCTCATATTTGTATTAATTGCTCCAGAAAAGGAACTACTTTTCAGAAGCCTATTACTTTTCATGCCAATCCCGGGGATATATAATATATCAACCAATGCCAGATAAAGGCGAATAAATTCCCAAGATCTGATTGATTCTCCAAAGTGAGACACAGCATAAAGTGGGATTGGAATAGCAATGAAAAGGGAAACACACCTGCTATTTCTTTTCTCATTTCAAGTTGATCCCTTCCTTTATGTTTCCGATGACTGTGAGTAAATTCAGGTGAATAAGTCTTTGAATTATTTCTATAATTCTATATGATTTCTATTTCTTCATGTGTGAATTCTCCCATTTTTTTTGGAATTGCAAATTGTCTTTTGGTGATGTAGTTTTGAATGTTCAGTTTTCAGAGTTGATCTCCTTGGTAAAAACATCTTAATTCTCTCCAAAAAACTAACATCCTTTTTGAGTCCTTTTAATTGTTCTGTTTGCTGCTTTCAACACTGTCTCTAGAGTGAATGCCCAGCATTCACTCCTAGAATTAGTAGGAAACTGAAGAGCTTTTGCTGAACCATAGGAGTCTGGTGTGAAAGCCTACATACCTTCTACCAGGTGAGGTTTATTCCTGAAAAAGTGAAGCCGTAACCCCAACATGGGCAGTGCATTTGTTCATAAAATGTAGGTATTACCATTAGCTGTGTCTGAAAAACACAGAGATCTAAACAGGATAAGGATACTTTTACTTCATTGCATATTCCAGTGGGGAAAAGCAAATGTATCACCAAAAGGGTGTGTAGAGGGAAATTGGAACCTTTGATTTTCAGGAGAAAAAAAAAGAAAGAGAGAGAGAAAAGGAAAGGAGCAGAGACTGGAGGGGAGAGGTTTTGGGGGAGGGGAGATATGAGAATGGTGGGTCAATAGTCTGAGTGACCAGGCTGGGTAGAAGCCTCCTGGAAGAGTGAGCTGGAGGTGGCAAGGAGCCATGGTGAAAGAGTGGCCGGAGTCAAGAATGCAGCACCATAGCAAGGTGGCATAGTGAGCTGGTACCTGGAGATGGCCAGGGATTTGGAAAGGTGATTTGGGATCAGCATTTTGTTGAAGAAGTTTGAAGAACCTTGGAGAAGTAGAGCAGCTCGGTACACTGGAGAAAAAAGAAGCAGAGAGAAGAAGCTGGAGAAAGACTGGACTTGGCAGAGTGCCTGCCTCAGGTGTGGAGGGACAAAGGGGTACCATCACGGACATGGGTCTTTGGAACCTTTGGAACTGAGAATGATAACAAGGGTCAGATAACTGCCACTTGTGGCTTTAAGGACTTTTTGTTTTCCCTGTTAATTTTCCCTCTAAATAAAATCCTGTTGTTAAACTGCATTTTGTCTGGCAACTGCTACGTGTGGGTGGTACGAACCTGAGGGAACCTGGGTGGCAGAAGCTGCATTTTTAAAATGCTGCTTTTTTTTCTGTGGTTTGTCGGTTGGAGACTTCTGGCCTATTTTGACCCAATGTCAAAAGCAGTTTCAGGAATGGGGTAAAGTTAAGGGTTTGATTGGTTTAAGAGTGAGTAGAAGGCAAGTGAATGTACTTGTCTATATTGTTCCAGTCTACAAAACAGAGGCTGAAAAGTTCAGATGCAGGTCTAAGTCTTGAATTTTGGCACCTCTGGTCCCTGCTCTGAGCATCTTCTTGTTCTCATGCTTCCTTTTCTGTATAATGGGCATCATGATGTGACTCACTCCACTGGGCTGTTAGGAAGATTAAAATGACATCAATAATTGGCACTCTGGCTACCTTTTTGCCGTTATCACAATGCCCTGGAAGATTATGACCAAGAGGTATTATACAATACAAGGAGTCTCTGAAAGCTGAAGAAAAAGCTTTGGCAGTCTCGCCCATCATCTGAAACCTCAGTCTTAACATTTCCCCTTAAATGCATCTGTAGCACCACAGCACTTCATCTCTCTTCATAGAGAAAACAACCGCCTGCCTCTGCCAATTACTTTCGTATGACTTCGGCCCCTATGACAATACAAATTAGATGTTCCTGGAAGGTTTTAGTAAACACAGATCTGTTTAATCTGCCCAGTGTCATGCTTCAGCTCTGGCCTCCTTGGACAAGCTGCCTCTGCTTTTCTCTGGGAAATTTTTAAAAATCATCTATTAGGTGTTCACAGGAGCAGCAGTGCACAGAAATCATCCTCTAGGCCACGAATGCAGAGGTAGTCTGTCTCCCGATCCACATGCACCCATGAGGGAACTCTGATAGATGGAAAATTAGAACTAAGAAAGAGAAGAGGGCATAGGTTCTAGACTAGAAGCTATTAAGCTCAGGAAAGCTATCAAACACCAGGTGAAAAGGCCAAAATGCCAGCAAAGAGAAGACTAAGAGTAAAGGAAATGAGCTAGATTTACAGAGAGAAACGGGACCAAAGAACACGATAATAATGTTAGGGCAGGAAATGCTGATTCCAGCTATCCCTGAGGTAGTCATCTCCGTCCTGAGATTGCGTGAGATACCTCAGACTCCTTATAATAAATTCCTCTTTTTGCTCAAGCTTATTTGTGGAGCTTTTCTGTCATTTACAATCAACAGAGATACCTAAACTGCTGGAAATTTCAGTCCCATTACTTCCCATTACATGCATCTGTATGTCAATGGTATTCCATTTCTCTTGATAGAGATATTGCAGCCACCATCTGCTAGAGGCGATATAGTTCAGGCAGGACTTGAGACCTTCATGGCAACACAAATTAATTCTGCTTGGTGGATCCAGTCAGGGGCAGAACAAAATTAAAGCCATCCTGGTGCTATCATAAAAAATCAACTGCTGTAAACTTTCAAAGCACAAAGATATTTGAATGCAAATGAAAAATTAGGGGGCATAAAACATCTTATAGGTATGGATGTGCTTGTGTTGCAGGAAAAGATGGTATGCTGCAAGTTTCAGCTCCTGAGCTATAGCTAATGGTATCAAGCTTGAGGTGGAGCAAACCAAAGGACAGTCAAGAACACACAGGGATAGAGAAGACAGGTTCCATTCTCTCACTCAGGAAATATTGACTTAGGGTCTTCGTCCATCTAAGGCATTGTACTATAGCTTGGCTACAACCATATCCACTTTTTCAACAAATATTGTTGACCTCTTGTCATACATAAAGAGATCATGACAGTTACTTTGGAAAATAAAAATCTTAGAAGGTAGAAGCTCAAGGATATGATAAGAAGGAAGAGGATGGGGAAGAGATGGACTTGAGGGAGTTACAACTAGTGTCATCATAGAAGCAGAACACGGTGGGATATGTATCTCTCAATGAGAGTTAGCAAGTAAACAAAAGATTTCCCATGTGATGTTCCTACCCCAATCCACTGCCCTGAGAGGAGGCAGGATGTCAGTAACAAGCTAAGAACATGGACTGACAGCTATTATTAGTTACAGTGTATTACATTTTTTTTTTACTATGTTCTGGTGATGTGCAATTGCACTCCTTACTTTATTTATCTTTGCACCAGTTTCCTCATGACAAGGTGGAAACAGGTGGCGACAGAGCTGACCTCTTCCGTCATCATGAGAACTAAATGCATTTTTCCATGTAAAGCAGTTAAAATGCTGCCCAGATTACAACTGGAATTTGGCATTATTTAGATCTTTTTTTTTTTTAAGACTAGGTCTTGCTATTTTTGCTCATGGAACCGCAGGCTCATGTTGCCTGGGGTACCACAGACTCAAGTGATCCCCGGCCTCAGTTCCCAGGTAGCTGGGATTACAGGTGCACGCCACTATGCCCAGCTATTTTTTTTTTTTTTTTTTGGAACTAGGTATCGCTGTGTTGCCCAGAGCGGGACTCGAACCGCGATTCCTGGTTCCGGCCACAGCTTCCTAGACTGCCGCTTACAGGCACACGCCACCATGCCTGGCCTACAACTATTGTTAATATGACAGGTAGGCAGTGCCAGGCAGTGCTTGGGGCTTCATCCTTCATTTCTTCTGAACAGTCCAGGGCAGGGAGAGTACACGGTCCCTACTCAGAAACCCCGACCTGCCTGACATCACACAGTTGCTCGCTGTAGAGCAGAAGTACAAACCCAAGTCCCTCTGAACCAAAAGGACACAAATTCTCCACTCAAACTCATCAGAGAAACAACTGATGCTGCAAAATGAAAGACGAAGGTGCAGCATTTGCTCTGGAATCTAAATGGATGCGGGAGTCACCTCGGCTACTCCATTCATGACCTCCTACTCCTTATCTAATAACTGACTCATCCTGGTAATGAGTGAGCTGTTGAACGGTCATCAAGCATCCGGAATTGTGTTCAAGGAACGGAGTAGGACAATTGCATTGATTCAGATTCAGAGCTGAGGTTAGAGGTTGGCTTGGTCCCTTGAGGCTGCCTGGGAGGAAGAGTGCCATCTTTGAGCATCATGAACATGCTGTCTAATGCATGTCCTAGTAAACCAACAGGTGAGTTCTTTCATCTAGGATCCATGACCTGGCAAAGGTGAGAGCTAGAAACACATGTCTAGGCTGGGGAGGCTTGAGTGGTCCACACCAACTGCAGCAGTAGGAAACTGAAGAACAACAGAAGAGAGGACTGCCAAGAGTGGTGGTATACGCCTATAATCCCAGCCTTGGGAGGCGGAGGCTAGGAATTCCTTGAGTCCATGGGTTTGAGACTACCCCGGGCAACATAGCAAGATCTGGTCTCGAAAAAATAGCTGGGTGTGGTGGCGGGTGCCTATAATCCCAGCTACCTGGGAGGCTGAGGCTGGGGAACCTGCTGAGTCCGCAGGTTGCCTGAACCCCAGGCAACATAGAGAAACCTGGTCTCTTAAAAATAAAATAAAAAACAAAGACAGGACTCCAATGGTGTCTTCAGGGCAAAACCAGGTGTGTTGGCATGATCATCACACCAGTGGGCATCCATTTCCCTAGCTGAGGCTTCCTTACTGTTGTGCTAAAATATATTTACTCCCCTGAAGTGCCCTGTCGCCTTGTCTCTTGACCTGCTATGTCCTTTCCCTGAACAGCAGCACCAGAGTCAACTTCCATGACCTACCCATGTCCCATCATCCTCCTGTCATGCCTCCCCACTCCCCTGAGGACAGAGTTCCACTTCCCACCGTGGTCCAGTGCCCAGATCCTGCCAGAGAGGAACGGGCCTCCACCTCGGTGGTTTATTTTCCAGTCTATTTCCCATCACCATCTCCAGTGCCTGTTCAGTCCACAAGTTCCACACGTTGGCCTGGTCTTCTTTATGCCCCACTCCTGCCCCACCCAGCACTTCTGGCCAAAGTCCTCCTTCAGTTCCTCGGGGTCTTACTGCTGAAGGGGTCTAGGTCACCCCTAGACATGAAACCAAATCAGAGTTCTGATTAAACCTCAAAGCCTTATTAGCTGGCCAGCAACTGTCCCTTGGGTGAGGGAGTAGCCCTGAGCAAAATTTGGCAGGAGTTTACAGGGGCAAAACCCAACCAGCTACAGTTGCCAAAGCAAAAGCAGGTGGGGAGACAGAAGCAGAGACAAGTCATCACCATCCCCTGGTCTCCAAGTCCTGGCGTTGGTGACCAAATGCCAGTAATGTGATTTCTTACTTCCTGGCTAGAAATCCCTCTCCCCTGCTGACTCAGAGAGCTGTTTTTAAGCTACTGGGACAAAAGGGGTCTGGGGTTCATGACATCAGAACTAATGTCTCCTCCCCAGGGAGTCCTGTTTAGCCATGCAGCCTGGAGTTTCTTCCCATGGCTCCCACTGTTTGCTGCCGTGTCACCTGCTTTTCCTTCCCTTCATAGCTTTTATCACCACCCATAATTATCTTTATTTTTTTATAGTCTACCCCCTCCAATGTCAGGGTATCAGTGCCCAGTGAGGAGAGACGTTGGATGCTGTGTTCACTGTGCTATCCTGGTACCTAACACACTGTCTGAAGCCAGCATATGGTTAGGAAGCATCTGATGCACGAATGAAGGATGATAGTGATGGAAGACATGCCAGAGAAGGGACGGGGGCTATGGATTTAAAAGCAGAGCTCCTTGGTCACATTTGTATAATTATTGATCCCCTTATACATGGCCCTCACTCTCCCCCCTCCCCTCCACCTTCCCCTTCCAGTAACTCCAACTCCCCTCTCTCTGCGAGTTGTTGGTTGATAAAGTTATAGGTAGGTTGGTCAGTGTTTGGCCTATCGGTCTCTTCCTTTATATGGTAAATGTTCTTTTCCCGGGTGAGGACCTGAGTGCCTGGGACTTGTTAGTCCATGCTGTTTAGATTTCTAAGAGCAATTGTGAGGTGGGCAGCTAGTCCAAGTCATTTGGGACCTCTTGTAGGACAGGTGTGTGGCATTGTTCTCTTGATTTTGGCATTTCCTGAAGTTGACCGCCTCCTTTTCTCCAGACTCATGTGGTTGCAGAAAATAAAAAAAATTAAAAAAAAAAAAAAAAAAAACTGATTTCCTAGCTACTGGGACCTTTTTGAAATGGAAGACAAACTCTTTTTTGTGATGCTAATGGAATTTAATTAGAATAATGATGTCTGACTTCCAAGCATGTCTGTCCAGGTAACTAACCTTTTGGTGGCACGTCAAATAGCTCTAATATATGAGAACACGTTTACAATTATTCTGGAAAAAAGAGTTCATTAACAGCACACTTAATCACATTTTGGAGGCTGGATATATCAGCATTGGATGTCATTTTCATTAATGGGCTCCAATATTTATATTTCTTTAGACTGAAGAAATGTTACTAATGGGGACGAGAGGCGGAGAACATTTCCTCACTGAACACTGTCCAGATATGATTAAGTGCTCAGATGGTGGTGAAAAATGAATGCAGGAATTCTAAAGCCTTTCCATGTAGACAAATGGATGTATTTTTCACAATAACGCTGTTGCTCCTCACAGCAGCTCACTGGATCAAAGAGATTTCACTGCGAATGTCAGGTGTACAAGGCAACAAGCCCAGCAAGTAGAGATGGCCCAGCCCTTTGGTGAACCAGCTGAAATAATATAATTTGCACTGTGTTACTTGTACACTGGCAGCCTACAGATCATTCCAGAAATTACCTGGTCAGCCCCCCAGCCAGAAAAGAACTGCTGTCCACAATGAATTTCAACTTCATCTGACTCAGGTGAGCAAGTGGAAGGCAGAATTTTCTAGAGTGGGACAGAGAGAAAAAAAATCCATTGCTGGTTCCAATTTGAATCTGTCAGCAGAGTTGCAGCTTCACCCTCACTGCAAGATTTCTTGGACATTTTCTGTTTTCAGTCTTCCTTGCATCTTTCATCATAGCTTTTGCAATCTGCCCATGCAAAGCAGACGAAACAGTGGCAGCTCACACAGTGCAAGAGGGATACCCCCAAATCCTTGGAAATGCAGCAGAGATGAAAACTTAGAGCCGAGAAAGAACAAAAAAGGAGGCCAAAGTCCGGGGGCTCCCATTGTGCATGCGGGTATGGCTTTGCATTGCTTGTCATCCAGAGAACCCTGGAGCTACGACATCCTGAAGCTGTGCATGAGTGAAATTAGATGCAAATTAAAGTCATTTAAGGAAAGAGTCACTTGTTTCATCCATCTTTCCCCTGTGAGTAAATATCCCAACATGTATATTCACCAAGAAAAAGAAGATTTTTTCAAACCACAATGAGCTACTACCTTATACTAGTAAGAATGGCCCAGATGCAAAAACAAAACAAAACAAAACAAAAACCAGGCAACAACAGGTGCTGGCGTGGATGTGGAGAGAAAGGAACACTCTTACACTGCTGGTGGGAATGTAAACTGGTCCAGCCACTATGGAAAGCTGTGTGGAGGACCCTCAAGCTTGTGGAAATGGAATTACCATTTGACCCAGTAATCACTCTTCTGGGAATCTACCCAAAAGAGACCTCAATACTTATCCAAAGGGAACCTGTACTTGGATGTTTAATGAAGCACTAGTTATAATTGCAAGGACATGAAAACAACCCAAACAATCCCAAGACAGATGAATGGAAGAAAAACATGGATGGACCTAGAAGAAATCATATTAGCAGAAACAAGTCAAAAAGAAAAAAGAGAGAAACCAAATAGTTTCACTAATATATGGGATATAGGAAAAGCAAGCAAAAGGCCAGGAGAAAAAGTCAAAACAAGCTAACAACCAAATCTAAGTACACAATTGGGGGGAGGGGAAGATGGGATGAAGTGATCAGGGAGGGAAGGTGGTGAGTGATCCCCAAGGAATACAAAGATGTGATATACACACAATCATACACACACACACACATATTAAAAAGAAGCAAATTTTTAATGATGTCTAGAAATAGTGCCACTCAGATTACAGGAATCTTATCTTTCAAATCTCTGAGCATAACATTGAAAACATCTCGAATGTGGGAGAACTCCAAGCTACTTCCTGCTGGATGCCACCCCACTGGACTTGATTGTTGCTCAAATACATTTTAACATTAAAAAAAATAAGTTAAAAAATAAAGTGTCCCAGATAGGTATGGTGGTACCCACCTGTAATCCCAGCTACCTGGGAGGCTGAGGCTAGGGATCACCTGAGTCCTTGGGTTCAAGACTACCCTAGGCAACATAGAGAGACCTACTCTCAAAAATTAAATAAATAAACAAACAAACAAATAAAATGTCCCCAGTCCAGAGTGGGCCAGTGCTGGGACAACAATATAAAACCAAACAACAACTGAACCTGAAACTTTCCTTGAAAGCATAATTATAAGGAAGCCATTTCATTTCTCAGAGCTTAAGTTTATGCCCCTGAGCTCTCAGCAGACACTCCCTGGGCCGCCCTTTTCCAGGCACTGAAGATACAGCAGTTAACAGGTACTTCCAAATCTTGCCCTTTATAAAATTGGTATTTTAGAAGGCAAAAGAGAGATGATAAACATAACTGAAAAACACTAACTCAAAGAAATACCTGTACTCAGATGTTACAAACAAAAGGACAAGGAAAAATTAAAACTGTTAGCAGAAGGAAAGCACAGAGCAAGAGAGGGAGAGTGAGGTAAAATTGGGGCAGGGATGGGCACAAGAAATTAAGATGATGATTCATAGCTGATAAGGTGGTGGGAGAACCTGGGATAAACAATGATGTAAAATATATGTGTGTGTGTGTGTGTGTGTGTGTGTGTATGCAATTCATTTGAAAAACAAAGTTAAAAAAAAAAAAATAGAACCACCACCAAGAAAAATGTAACTGTGGGATAAAAGATTCTGTTGCCAGGTCTCTCCCATGCCAGGAGAGAGGATGAGAAGGGGAGAAGAGAGAGGGGGAGGGAGAAGAGGGAGGGAAGAATTGACTTAGAGTCCCCAACTTTTGCCCCATGTCTCCAGCTAAAACTTGTAAAAGTTAAAACAATAGAAAGTACCTCCTGAACCTGGAGGGAATTATGCTTTATAAAATAATTCACACTTACATGCACCACATGATTTCACTCAGATCTGGTATAGAGAGAAAAAAGAGGAATAAAACAAAAATAAAGTTTTGACCTTTGAGACCAATTCGTGGTTACTAGTAGGGACAAGGGGGTGAATCAGGCACCGTCAGGGAGAGACCCAGCTTTTAGTGCTGAATTGATGTTCACTCACACTCAACAAAGACCTGGAACTTCCATAACATCACAGTGCAATGTGACGTCAAAAATAATATAAAATAAAATACCTCTTGAAAAGGAAGGTATCTAGTTTCCATGAGAAAGAGACTTATTTTTCCTTAAGTGGTTCACCCTGTGTCACTTAAATAACCTATCGTTGTAATAAAAGCAAGAGTAAAATCCCCCAAATGAACGCATACACAGACACATAAATATAATGTATATAATCAGCAAAGATTCAAGGAGATGAAACATGATAGTAGAATACCCTCCAGATGTTAAAGTCCTGCAACAAGAATTTCCAATTAAAAAGAGTCAAGCTCCAACGAAATTGAGCTCATAATTCATGGGGAAATAAGAGATATGAAACCTTGCAGCATTTTTAAAGGACAATTTTTTTTCGGGAGCCAGGCACAATTTAAAGGAACTGATCATTGATAAATGATCGTTGTTCATGATTAATACCTTTCTCGACCGTTGGCTGGGGCATGGCACCCACGTCAGGTAATTGGTTTAATTGTGAAATTTATCCAGATTCAACGTGGAAAGAGGGATGTAACTATGGAGATGCAGGATTTCTCATCTTTATTGACAGGTCTCTGAATCACTGTGCTCAGTTCCCCATGCCTGGCCAGGGAAAGAATCAATAGCCGGTGGGGATAAATCATTTTCTTAGCAGACCTCCTACCATACATTCCATGTTTGTGCAACAAAAGCTGCAGAGGATTAACCAGTTTCAAGCTCCTGAAGCAGTTTTCCCTTTAAATCATTTTTTAGGAGTTACCAATTAAAGATACAATTTATGTCTGTGCAAGATAACTCTAGAAAGCCTTACGCTTAGCAGGAGAGCAGTGCCAGGAATCAAAATGCCAGCCTTGTGTCAATGAGTAGGCCCCTTGGAAGCCTGTGGAGGTTAATTACATAACAAGCCCTAGACCAGCTCTGAGTCTGCAGAAATGAGACAAGTTTGCATAATGGAGAGAGCATCTCAGTGGCCACCTGGCAGAGCCAGGTTCAGACACAAACGAGCTACGTATGGCTGTAACAAGTGACTATCCTTTTTATTTGGCTTCTTCACCCATAAAACATTAGGCGATGGATCACTATTAGAAAAAGAGAAAAAGACAAAGGCTGGTCATAGACTAAGCTCCATAAAGGTAACTGTGAGCATAGCCTTCATATGATCATCTGCACCCCATGTTGAACAGTCATCAGACTGTGTTCTATGCACCCACTCTTTTAGAAAACAAGCTAGACCAGGGAAGGTGAATCAGACCTGTAGTATCTGTGCTCCAGGTAGGAGGCGGCTGGTATTCTGATAAGAGAGTCTTGTTTGCCTTGCTCGGGGCCAAAGAGCAATGTTACCTTTTAAAATCAAGGTAGTTCCATCCACGTTGTTGCAAATGACTGCACATCATTCGTGTTAGCCAAGTGGGAAAGCCCCAGGATACACAATAATGCAACAATGTAATATAAATATAAACACATATATATGCAAATTTAAACATTTAAATTAAATTTTAAAAAAGGAACAATGATCACAGAGATAGTTGACATTCTCTGTGGATATCTCTTCTATCCTATTCCCCATTATACATTGTCAAAAATAATAATCAGTACACTGAATTTGATGTTTGCCATTCCAGTGGTATTTGAAACTTTTAAATCACACATCAGTAAATAATATATTATTTTGCATGGTTATGATTTCATAATTATGGTATGGTAATAGGTATACCTATCTATGTAACTTGCTTTCTTCCCACAAAAAATTTTTTTTAATTATTTAAAAAATAAAATCTCCTAACTAGGATATTGGACAACATCCCCAGTTGTTACTTCTATTATTGTATCCAAATTTCAAGTTGTCTTAAAGTTTTAAAACTTGTTTTATTTGTCATATTGATAGCTTGTTGTATCCTAATTTGCATACTGATATCTTGTTGTATCCTAATTTTCTTTTATTTATACATTCTAAGGCTGAAATAAACTGTATAGTTTAAAATAAAAAATAAAATAAACAATAAAAAAACAATCTCAAAAAATAATAATAATAAAATAAAATCAAGGTAAACCATAAGCAAAAACAAATTGTCAGCGTAAAATCAGAAGGGCAAAGGGGGAGGTCAAAGAGACATGTGCAGGAGTCAAAAGATACAGTGTCTTAAGCTGGGTGGTAAGGTCCTTTGCTTTATTATTGTCATTCAGCTTTATTTTGCAGACATGATATTTTGTGTGCTGTATCAAAAAGACATTTGGCAGCATGCCAGCCAGCGTGGACAGTCACGCCAGGACCTCTCCATGGAGGAGAGAGCAGCCATTCTCACAGATGTCCAGCATCTCATTATTTTTGGTGGCATCAGCTCTTGAGAGGATGAACAGAAACTCTCACTTATCCCATCATCGCTGCTTTCTGCTGAGCGGCTAAGTCTTTTGATGACCCTTCACCCTGGTGTGTAGCTTCAAAATTCCTTGGACACCAGAACTTTGTCGTGTATGATTTGTAATTTCAATCTCTCTTCAACTCCAAGCTCTCCCCTCCTGCTGGATGTGTGAAGAGGCTTTTGGAGCTGGCGAGTGGCATGGAGTGTTCCTTGCACCTCATTCTCCTCCTCCAGAGCTGTAACCTTCTGGCTGCAGAGGCCACACAAGGGTTAGGACAAAGGGAAGTGTCCCCTAACTGCAGGGGTTATGTGGGGGTGATCTTGGCCTTGGTTGGGTTGCCTACCTGCCTTGTAAGCATGCCCAAATGGGGTTAACCTCAGCACTGCACTACCAGGCATGCATCTCACTATCTCAATGGCATAAAAAGGCAGTGAAAAACATTCTTTAGAAACCTCCACTGAAGATGCCTGTGAGCAGGGATTGCTCAGCGAGTGGCTGGTTGTTGTGATTAAGTCAATGCAATGAGGTAAACTAAAAACACATGTGTCACTTTTTATCCCAAACGCAATCTTTCCCTTTTAGCAAAACACCATATTCAATTATCTCCAGCCCATAGATAAAAATGATTTCCACCTTGAAAATAAATATTTGCTTCTGCAGATCCCATTACTGAAAATCAAATTACATGCTTGTTTTTATTATGAACAAGAATAAGTTCCAAAGCTCTTTACGCATCGCACCTGTCACTCTCCATAGCCACCATCAAATTTCCCTTTAAATCTCATCAAATAACTCCCAAAGTCATTGAAGAGGCAATAAACGAGGTTATGACACACTGCTTGTGGAGAGCTAAATGTCTTTCATATATCTTTAAGTGGTTATTAATCTCTGAATTAGTTTAGAATACATTAACCTTCAAGGTAAATTAGATCAATCAGGAAAATGACTTGCAGGAGTAAAGCTCTTTTGTGATGTTGTTATTTCTACATCCAGCTTACTTACCAAGAGGCAGCTGAGGCACTGGCCACATCAGGACCCATCAAACCATGGGAACCCCCATCTCTGCTTAGAGAGCCTGGGTTTGGGGGCTGTTTCTTCCTGGAAGGATACCCACCCAGACAGGGAGACAGACTGGGCAGACATGAACTCAGAACATCAGAACCTCCCTGGAGAGGGCCCTGATTTGACTAGTATTACATGGACAGTTTATCCAGCCCCCTGCTACCCTCATGACAAGCATTTTAGGGTTCTCTGCCTAATAACTGTGGTTGCAAGACAAAGGGGAGAAACCATTGCAAAAAAATTTAAAATGCTACTGGAAGTCCTGAGACAAATGAATCTGCAATCTTTAACCTTTTCTGTGTAATGGGAAAAAAGGAGAAAGAGCGAGAACCATTGCAAGTAATTAGAACAGCAGAGAAGTAGCAGAAATATATGCCGATTATTTTTCTGTGCAATAGGAGCCTAATGATGGTGATGATCATTTTAATAATTATTCAGTCTTGAGTTGATATGGTGGATGCTCTAGCTTATCATAACTCAGAATGTGCAATTATATTGCTCAGTGAATAAAAATGATGAAAAGCAAAGCCAGGACTTGGGAGGACCCTGCTGTAGGGTAGATGAGCTGGTCGGGCTTTTTCCATCATTAGCCTCTGTGACCAGCACCTCCCAATGTTGCAGCCCCCCCCCCATGATTGCAAGCACCTGGGCCAGTGGGTGTGTGCATGCATGAGTGAGTGGACTTACCTGGGCCTGGGAAGAGAAGGTAAAGTTGCCCTGGGAAGAGAGCAAAGGATGAGCGCATGAGAGAACCCTGGAGAGAGCCCAGAGCAAGAGCATGAAGATTGCTGGGGGAAAGAGGGGCTCACCTGCCTCCCAGCCTTGCTGCCCCAGCCAGCCCATGCCAGCTTCCCTGCCTGGTATGCCTGTGTATCTGGTTCCCTGAGAGCTTTAAAACCTGAGTAGCCCACTGAGGGCCCCAAATTCCCACTATCTGTCAGATGGAGTCAGCAACAAACCTGCCCCAACTTGATACGACTGCACTACAACTGGCATGATGAACAGGACTTTTGCACCACACCCTCCAAGTTCTGAAGCACTTGAATGATCACCTGGAGAGACCAGGAGCTTTTCTGTGCTAGGGATTCACTCTGCTATGTGGGGAGGGGGGAGGCTTCTATGGTTACATATAACCGTTTCTAAACTGAAACACCTTAATGCAAAGAAGTGATCCATGGGGGATTTATATGAAAAATATGTCAGCGGTTTCAGGATCAAAAAACTAAGCCCCGAAAATAATGTACTGACCCTCGAAGAACACTAACCTGTAGTCAGAACCAGAATTTGATGACTACACAATCACAATAAAGCAGCTCTGGGGGTCTCTGGGTCAGCTGTGGGAGACACCTGTGTTGTAATTCAGGGTCTATTTAGTCTCAACAAGGTGACTGTCAGATGCCATGGGGGTGGGTGATAGAGATTTTTTGTTGTTGTTGTTTTTTGTTTTTTTAAAGGAAAATGAAAGATCAGAAATTGAAGGCGACAGAACAGGACAACATGAATTGGCCAGGTCAGGAGGAGGAAGAGAGACCACCTCAGGGGCCATTTGAATTGTTGTTAAATATCTCAACTCAACTCAAACATCTATAGAAAAGAAAATCCCAGCATATTTTTGCCCAAGATTTTCTTTCTCCTTTCCCTAAAAGAAAAATAAAGTATTAAGGAAAGAAAAACTCCTGGAAGAATATCTGTGGATGATTTTGAAGACAGGTAAGAAAACTTTTTTGGCCAATGCTTCAAAGGATCATCTGGGGTTATCCATTTATCCGTCAAAAAGATACATGCTGCTAGTAAAATAAGCCTGAAGCTTATTAAATTACATAAATTCTAGAAATGTAAATTTCTGGAAAGGTGACCAGGCTTAACCATCAATAAGAACTCTTACAGTGATTAATTTAGAGTCATTAAAAGAAATTTTTTAAAAATCAAATCAGTTAAGAGAATAAAATTGAAGAGAGAGTTAAAAGAATCAGCCCTTTTAGCATGCTATGCTGATCAGCCTGAAAGAATCATATAATCACAGCATCCAGTAGAGAAGATGGCCTGGGGAGAAATCGCAGATGGGAAGATGGGAAGCAAGCTCTTTATTCTTGTCTTCAAGAAATGTTTCTGTTGCTTTTGTGAAAATGAAGCAGCAGTTCACCAAAATGAGAGAGCAATTAAAAGAGCCCTAGCTTAGATGAACCTCCACTTTCTAGGAGATAAAACACCCCATGATTTTCTTTTCTCCAAATCCCTCTCAAATTAGAGCAAATTGTGGGGGGGGGGGGAGGAAGGGTGGCTGGCCTTACTTAACAACGTCTAAGACAAATAATGCTTTAATGATCTTGCTTTTGACATAAATACAGTGAGGGATGCAGTGCACTGCTCATTAAAAATAAATAAGACATTTGCTGGAAATAAATCATATTTTAATTGGCATTTTAATGGAAGGGATGTTAAAGGCAATGACACTCTATTATCCCAGACCATCATCTTCAAGAAAATTTCCATTGCACTGGTGGTTGTTTGTTTTAACATTTGCACCGATAAAGTTCATTTACCTTTGTTTATATCTGAGAACAACGGGTATTTCATATTGGCAAGGAGATTGCACCAGGGAAAGTCCTTCCTGCAAAGGGGGAGCCTTCTTGGTGGGTTCCTACTGTTTCTGCACATCTTCCAAGCACACTCTTTCCAAGGATGTCAGCTAACAACAGGCTTTGAATCACAAAAATAAGTTGGACCCTTGGGGCAAAGGGCAGATTTGCTTCCTGTTCATTGTAATCAAAATAATTGTTTCCCATCAGACAGAAGTTGGATTCATTGACTAGCAGCCCCCTTTAAAAGACTGAGGTTACCTAAGCTGGGGCCTCCTTGGCTGTGCAACCTCCCTGTGTGGACAATCTCTACCTGAGGAGCTTCCCATCCCACTCCCTGGAACCTGCACAGGGAGAGGCCGTGTGAGCAGGACCCTCTTGCTGCTCCCACCCCCCAATAATAAAACCCTTTTTCTAAGAGAAATACAGGAATGTCTCACATGTAGGATGGATGTAGGGAAAAACAAACAAATAAGAACAAACAGAAACAACCAACAGAACTGATAGAGCGAGAGAGGAGGGGGAAGAAAATGTGGGAGGCAGAGGGCACAAAAGAATAAGATGGTTAACAGGTGTTAAGGAAATGGGAAAATCCCAGGGGTACACAATAATGTGATATATATAATAAAAACATATTTTTAAAAAGAATATTGCAAATGGGAAAAAAAATCAATAAAACCCTTTTCTCTGACCCAGCATCCTTGTTTCCAGCCAGCCTCTAAGGAACTCTAGCAGGCGAGGGTATTAGCTTGCAAGCAGAATAAAATCGCAGGCTTCTCCGAGTTCTGGACAGACATAAGAGACTTTTGCAGGGAAGAAAAGGGGGGGTCATTGTTGGTTCCCCTGAAAATGTTGCTCTATCAAGGCTCCAATCTTGGGCTCGAGCAGCTAAATTTCCTCCAGGCAGACAGAGGCGATAGTATCCAACCTAATTGTGTTTCTTGCTGTGATAGCCAAGCACACGTCCTTCTCAGAAGCCTCCAGCCCACGGAACCGCAACCACAGCACGGGAAAAAGAACTGGACCCGAGAGGTGGAAATCCTGGCGCTTCTACCCGCAGACACCGGTTCCTGTGAAGGAACGCGCTGGCCAAGCCCCAGGCGCGCATCCATAATCGTCCAGTTCTGTCCACGCTGCTCTGGTAATGAGCCTGGGCAGCATCAGTAACACCCGTGGCAGGGCCGAGCGAGGGCACGGGCAGAAGGGGGACGTGTGCGTGAACTGATAGCCTTGCTCCTGC
Source organism: Uropsilus gracilis (assembly GCA_004024945.1). Classification (NCBI taxonomy): domain Eukaryota; kingdom Metazoa; phylum Chordata; class Mammalia; order Eulipotyphla; family Talpidae; genus Uropsilus; species Uropsilus gracilis. Next base: position 15,528 of record PVHY01005392.1, on the reverse strand, counting down.
GGTTCGGGAGACTCTCAGGGAAGATGCACAGCGCTTCTCCCACGCAGGGAAGGAGATTCCTGGACTTACAAATCAGGCCATGCCTGGTGTCTATTCATCAGCCCACTGGGCTGCTGGTTGAGGCCATTCTGCAGATTGATGGGCCTCAAGGTCACGGAATCCTGAGCCTGGAGAGTGATGGCGCTAATGAGTTTCCTCCCACTCAAGCCTGGTCCTCCTTCGGAGGCTGTAAATCCCACAGATGGTCAATGAGAACAGGATGTTTCTGTGCGCAAACCTCCACCGAGATGCAGAAACGAGCTACCCCTGGATGGAGCCTTGGAGGGCAGAGCCTTGGAGAAACAAATCAGTTGAATGATGCTTTCGGCTCCTGCCAGTCTTAGCGGGAGCCCCAGGGACCCCAAGACAGTCAATGAGGGAGCACCAGGACCTTAGACTCCCTTGAGTGCTAACCTCCCCAAAGTAGACCCGGTAAGTGGTGTCTCGATGAAAATACATCCTGACTACTTCGCTGTGACGGTACATGTGTGCAAGCCGTAAGAAATCATGATGAAACCTAACTTGCTTATTACACCCCCAAAATGACGCTTTCTATAGTAAAGTCATGATTCCATTTGAAGAAAGAATAATGCCCTCTGTGCTAGAACTGTAAACGGAGTGCAGCTGGGCTAAGAAGGACGCGAGTTGGGTGACCACTCCTGCTTCAAGTCCAGCACAAGGCCTGGGTCCACCCCGAATCTTCCCATAGAGATGCCAACTCATTTAATAAGAAATGTGGATTTTCATGAAAACCTGGCAGGGATAGCAGGGTGGGGAGTAAGAGGAGTCATTTTACCCAGCACTGAATGGAAATTTAATAGAATTTCTCTACTCTCCCCACTCCCACTGTTTTATAGATAAAGGCAATGTATGTATGTTTCTACATATACATACATATCAGCATGCACATGTACATGCACATATACACAAAAAATGTATATCGGCCCCATTTATACACACACACACACACACTATGGCTATATATATGTATAGTAATGTGTGTATATATATACTATGGTTATATAGATGCTATGATGTATGTTTAAGAGGTTTAAATTAGTATTCTACAAACATTTTTGATTGCATACACCATCAGTATAAAATTTTGAGCACATGCTCCCAAGATGAGATCATTTTTTATTTATAAATCATATATATAGTTTATTATACTAGCTTATTGTGGACTTTAACATACCTATTACAAAAAGATGAGCGAAGATGTTTTGTTGTTAAATCCTAGTACGAATGAATCTGCTATCATCTTTTGAAATTCTTGACTTCATGATTGGTGGTTGAGTAATTTCAAGGCCTTATCTAGTCTGATTTATTTCACTGCTTGTTTTAATACTTCTTTTAATAAGAAGTCCATCATTGACTAAATAAATCACAAGGCCTCATATCTGATTCCATCTACCAATTATGCACACATTTTTGTTGCAATACTCTTGTGCTTGTATTAGACATTCCTCCTCTTCAACCCATAGCTTCTGGAAAGAAATATTTTTAAGTGATTGTTGACGTTTTAAAGTTCAAACAGGAGTTTAGGTCATTTCATTCATAAGCACGCTTAAATAGACTCACAATAAGACTTTGATGTGTTTTATTTCCTAATGGAGTCCCAGGTTTTAAGTCGGCTGGCATGTGATAATCTCTCCACAAACATTCGTTAAATAAAGGTTTCAAAGTGATGACTTCCATGTACGAAAGCCAGAGCTCAGTGGATTATGAATAGAACTGCAGAGATGAACCAGTGGGCTATTGCCTTCATCTGGCAAGAAATAATGGGATTGGAGTAGGTCATGAGGGAGGATAGCGGTGGAAGAATCAAAGCTTGTTCTATGAGGGCTGGCAGTAGTTTGTGATGAATTAGACAATGGAGAGCAAAAAGAAGGTATTGTCAAAGATTCTGCAGTGAGTGACCGGTCAATAACAGTAGGATGTGCTGGGGTTCAGATAATGGGAAGGGCAGGAGAATGTGTAGTCTCTCCCCAAACCCCACAGCCATAGTTCACACCATTGTGGTGTCACCTGAATCTTTACAGTGGCTTCTCATCATGTCTCTGGCTTAAACTTTGGCTCCTTTCGATCTATACAGCAGTGAGAGGGAACATTACATTTTTAAAGTCAGATTCAACTCATCAAGCTATAATTTATGCACAGTAAGATGGGCCCTTTTTAGCTGTAGGTTTTTACCAACACATATGTCTAGTCACACCTTAGAAGTCAAGAACCAGGGTGTTGCTGTCAAAAAGTGCTAGAAGGAGACCCAGAAATTCCACTCCTAGGAATCTATCCCAAGAATACAGAAGCACTAATTCAAAAGGAAACCTGCATTCCTATGCCTATTGCAAAACTGTTTCCAATAGCCTGGTTATGGATACAGCCTAAATGCCCCTTTGATAGAGAAGTAGATAAAGAAACTGTGGTGTGTTCACACAATGTACTGCTATTCGGTGATCAAGAGAGATAAACTTAGGCCCTTTGCAGCAACATGGATGGAACTAGAAGGGATAATGCTAAGCAAAATAAGCCGGAAGGAGAAAAATCAATTTCAGATGGTGTCACTTATATGTGGACTCTCAAGAAACCAAACAAACATCACAGATACACTTTAAAACCAACCCTTGGAAGTTGAGCATAGATTTGAGGCATCCAGTAGGGGAGAGAGAAGAGAGAAAGGAAAATAAGATAAGAGGGGGAGCACATTGTACTACGAAGGACTATGAGAACTTGCTGGTGGGAGACCTACAGTGACCACAGCTGAGTGAAGAAAACCTATACTTTCAAAAAATTAGCAAGGAAGTAAGACAATGGTCCTTCATTACAAAAGTGATTATAGTCTACCAAATATACAATGAAACCCATAGCAGGTTTTAGCTGACAGATCAAGGCACGAATACACCAAGCTTTCTATTTCCCTCTCCTCCCATTCTCTGTACTTGTCTCTCTGCCCTGGATTCCTAGGCTTCCTGGGAAACTCTGCTTCAGTCAAACTGGTCGTCTTGTCATTCTTGAATCTTTCAAGTTCATTCTCACCTCAGGGCCTTTACACCACCCTCCAATGACCTATCTTCCTGGCAACCTCATGCTTTTCTCTCAAGTTCATTTTGGATTTTCTTTAAATAGTGCACACCCATCTGTACACACACACAAGTGTACACAACACAATCGCTAGCTCCCACCAGGCTTTATCCCCTTAACTGACTTTCTCTTTCATGTACCATTTATTCCTACTAGACATATTTTAGACTCATTTATATATCTGTTCATTCTCTGTCCATCCCAACCTTCACTGAAGTATGAGCACCAGATGAACAGAATCACTTCAGTTTTATTCCCTGCTGTGCTCCATGAGCCCAGAACAGCACCAGAGACATGGCAGACATTCAATAAAGATTTGAGTGATAACATAAGCAGGTAGGTTGATGGATGGATGCTTGGATGAACAGACAGGTTCATTGACTGGAAGCCACAGAATAAATCATCTTCTTAGTTCAATAACATATCTGTGTCCCTCCACTCTCCTCTATCCGGTGACAAGGTAGAGAAGCCACTTTGAAACTCTTTTGCTACCAAACAACAAGTCTTCGGTAGTTTTAAGACATTAAGACACACATCAAGGAAATTAGATGGAAAACAGGAGCCCTAAAGATAGTTTCTGGGCTGTGAAAAAAGTTTCCACTTCACATGTGGCTGCAGTCATAGCTATTTATTGTCACAATGGGCAAAAGTTATCTTTAACACTCAATGTGCTCATACTTCATGTATCTGCTCTTCACAGCTACCTCTTTTGCTTTTAAATCTATATTCTTTTAATACTGTACTATCTGGAATTTGCACCTCCAAAACAAACAGGCTCCCTTTCCCCAAACAACTATAATAAGGCTCATTTTATTGAATATTTTAGAAATAGCCTCTGTGGTGGTCCACTTAATTAGGTCATGTGGAATCGTTTGCATGCAACATTCCACAGATTATGCCTTTTTATTTTCCCCAGAATTATTTTTCTTGAACTTTTAAGAAAGACATTCTGTTGGCACAGAGTCATTTGCTGACTCTAATTACAAAATTTCCCCACTGATTGCCCGTCTGAACAAACCCATTCAATTCCACCATTATTATTATTGGCCAGGTTTATTCTTTTAATTCAAGGATGTTGAAGTTAGAAGATTTATTATTTACATAAAATGTCTGGCATTCAACTATTTTCAGGAAATAGGGGTTTTCATAAATGAGGGTTTTTAATAAAACTCAAACAATATGACTAATGATACCTTCAAGGAGAAAAAGAAACATTTCTATCCTCGAACTGAGTTGGAGAGAGGGGTGTTGTTTATCCTTCATCTGCTAAACACACAAGTTATTCAAGAGAAAAATGTAAGGAGCAGAGAACAAACAAAGTAAGGACCCTGAGGGCTTTGAACCAAGACCTGTGAATTGCTCTGAGCTTTCTTTGGGGTTGTATTTCAGATGCTAGAAGAATGAAAAGTGTCACTGACCCAGGAGTCTTAATATATTTGTATTTCAGAAGGAAATTGGAAATGTTCTTATTTTCCCCATTATGAGTGAACATTTCTGGAGAAGCCAAGAGTCTGAATCAGGTTCCCAGTTGGTATAATTACTACATCCAGATAATTAAAGCAATGTCTCTGAGAAAGGAAAAATCGAGTGATTTATATGGCATTTATCAAGTAGAGGGGGATTATTGGGCTATCCTGTTTCCTCCAGAAATCTGAAAGAGAAGTTGGGGAGAAGCAGGAAAACAATGACCTGTCATTTTGAAATATCATCTGAATCACACCCAGAGTAGAGTTGAAAAGGTCTTTAAAAATCACCTCCCACTTGCAGATGTTGCTGAAAGTATACATTTATACATTGATTCCATTTCTATAGGTGAGGGTGGAGGTGGGTATTAGACAGAAATGCACAGAACACACTCTTGAGTGAATAAGTTCTGTTGCTAAGCCTTTATTCTTTAGATACACTTACACACAATCTCAAAAATAATTGTACTACAAAGCAAACATCACACTCATACCAAAACCAAATAAGGATAGCATCAAGAAAGAAAACTATAGACCAGTTTCCTTAATGAACACAGATGCAAAAATCTTAAACAAAATCCTGGCAAACCGAATCCAATGATGCATTAAAAGCATCATTCACTATGACCAAGTGGGATTTATCCCGGGGCACAAGGATGGTTCAACATCCGGAAATCAATTAACATAATACACCACATCAACAAAGTGAAAAACAAAAACCACATGATAATATCAAAGATGCAGAGAAAGCATTTGACAAAGTCCAGCCTCCATTCATGATAAAAGCCCTTGAAAAATCAGGGATTAGAGGAACTTACCTCAACATAATAAAAGCCATCTATGACACACCTATGGCAAATATCATTCTAAATGGGGAAAAACTAAAATCATTCCAGTTGAGATCTGGAACTAGGCAAGGATGCCCACTCTCCCCACTACTCTTTAACATTGTATTGAAAGTTCTAGCCAAGGTGACAAGGCAAGAGAAAGATATAAAAGGGATACAAATAGGTAAAGAGGAACAGAAGCTATCATTATATGCTAATGACATGATTCTCTATATAGAAAAACCAAAAAAATCCACAGAAAGATTACTTGAAATAATAAACCAGTTCAGTAAGGTAGCTGGATACAAAATCAACACACAGAAGTCAATGGCTTTCCTATATGCAAAAAGTCAAAGAGAAGAAGAAGAAATCAGAAAAACCATCCCATTTACCATCGCACCAAAAAAATTAAATACTTGGAAATAAACCTAACAAAAAAGTGAAAGAATTATACAAAAAAAATTTTAGAATGCACCTAAAAGAGATAGAAGAAGACATAAGGAAATGGAAAGACATTCCCTGTTCATGAATTGGAAGAATTAATATTATCAAAATGACCATCCTACCAAAGGCAATCTACAGATTCAATGCAATTCCAATAAAAATCCCAGTGACATTTTTTAAAGAGATAGAACAAAAATTACTGAAATTCATATGGAATAACAAAAGACCTCATATATCAAAAAGCCTCCTAACCAGAAAAAAAAAAAGAAAATGGAGTTATTACAATTCAAAACTTCAAACTATACTGCAAATCCATGGTATTGGTACAAAAACAGACAGTCAGACCAATGGATAATTGAGTGCCCTGAAATAAAACCACACATATATAGTCAACTAATCTTCGACAAAGGAGTGAAAAACTTACCTTAGAACAAAGATAGCCTCTTCAAGAAATGGTGCTGGGAAAATTGGACTAAGACATGCAAAAAAATGAACCAAGAAAACTCCCTTAATCCATGTACAAAAATCAACTCAAAATGGATAAGAGATTTAGAGGTCAGACTTGAAACCATAGCATACATAGAGGAAAACTTGGGAAAAACTCTCCATGAATTACAGCTCAGAAATCCCTTTCTGGAAACATCTACAGATGGCAAAAAAATGAAGGAAAACATAAACAGATGGGACTACATCAAACTAAAAAGCTTCTGTACAGCAAGAGACAACAGAAAAAACTAAAAGATGCCCAACCGAATGGGAAAAAATTTTTGCCCTCCACATGAGTGACAAGGGTTTAATAACGAAGATGCACAAGGAACTCACACAACTAAACAAAGGCAAAACAAAAAGCCCAATCAAAAAATGGGGAGAACTAAAAAGACACTTCTCCAAAGAGGAAATACAAATGGCCAACAGGCACATGAAAAATTGCTCAACGTCACTAGTAATAAGGGAAATGCAAATCAAAACCACAATGAGATGCCACCTTACACCAGTGAGAATGGCCCACATCCAAAGAACGGGCAACAAGAATTGCTGGCGAGGATGTGGAGAGAAAGGAACACTCTTACACTGCTGGTGGGAATGTAAACTGGTTCAACCACTATGGAAAGCTGTACGGAGGACCCTCGAATTAGTGAAAATGGAACAACCATTTGACCCAGCAATTGCTCTCTTGGGAATCTACCCAAAAGAGACCTCAAAGTGGGTACAAAGGGACACCTGTGCTCGGATGTTTACTGCAGCACAATTTATAATTGCAGGGTCATGGAAGCAACCTAAATGCCCCAAAACAGATAATTGGATGAAAAAATGTGGTATATATACACAATGGAATATTAATCATCAATTAAAAATGACAAATTTGATGATTTTATAACAACATGGATGTACTTAGAAGAAATCATATTAGCAGAAACAAGTCATAAAGAAAAAGACAGAAACCAAATGGTTTCACTAATATATGGGATATAGTGAAAAAATAAGCAAAAGCCTTGAGGAAAAGTCAAAACAAGCTAAGCACCAAACTAAAGTGTACAACTTTGAGCAGGAGGGAAAGGGGGGGGGGGGTGGAGGGAAAGGGGGGGGTAAATTCCTGGGATTACAATGTTGTGAAATTTTTGTATAAATAAATAAATAAATAAATAATTGTATATGTTCAAAATTATCCATTGCAGAATTATAATAGCAGGCCACTGAAAACAACTTAGATGCCCATCAATAATGGAAAAAAATAATTATAACTTCAAACTATAAGACTGAAAAATAGAATAAGGTCATCTCTAAATGCTAAGCTGATACCCAATATATCTATTAAGTGAAAATCAGGCTGGTTACTGCCTAGATGACAAAGTATAACTGACAAGCAGCAAGCCCACAATTAGATAGGCTTCAAATTCCAGCTCCCCTGCTAAATTGAGCAAGTGGTTTAATCTCTTTCTGTCTTAGCTTTCATGATATGAAAGAAAGATAATGATAGCATTTACCTCAAAAAGTATTTGCTGGGATTAAATGAGTTAATATATGCAAAGTACTTGAACTTGGATTCCATAAATGCTAAACACACTTAAAGGTTTTTAATGAGGACAAAATAAACACGTCTTCAGATAGACCAAAGCAAAAAGAGTTCAGCAGTAGCAGACACAGACTACAAGGCCTGTTATCTTAATGCCTTCAGGGGGAAGGAAAATGATATCAAATGGAAATTTCAAAATACACCAAAAAAACAAGAGCATTGGAAATAGGAACTGTATGAATGAATATATAAGCTTTTTTTACTTAATTATTTCAAGCACTTTAAAAAATAATTATTTAACAAATAAAAGAACATGATATTTGTTTTATACAGTGTTGAAAACATGTGTAATTTTATTCCAAATCTTAATCTAGATTTATTTTTTAGTATCACCTGTATTTATTATTCTTTTTTAATAATTAATTTTATTTTTTATTTTAATTGATTGCACATATATATGTATGTGTAGATAATATAACTATGTATATTTTACATCGTTGTCTACTCCAAGGTTCTCCTACCACCTAGTCACCTATGAACCATCATCTTAAGGTCTTGTGCCCATCCCTCCCCCAGTTTTAGCCCCCTTCCCCTCTCTTGTTCTATGCTGTAGTTCTGCTGGCAGTTTAAAAATTTTCTTGTCCATTTGTTTGTTTCCCCTCTATCCCTCATATAAGTGAGCTATCCAGTATTTCTTGTTTTCTTTCTGGCTTATTTCCACTAATATGATTCCTTCTAGCTCCATCCATATTGCTGTGAATTACATGTTTGTCTTTTGGGATTGGTGAATAATACTCCATTGTGTACATAGATCACAACTTTCTAATCCATTCATCTATTTAGGGGCTTTTGGTTTATTTCCATATTCTGGCTGTTGTAAATAGTGCTGCAGTGAACATCTGAGTACAGGTGTCCTTTTGAATTAGTATTTTTGTAACCTTTGGGCTGATTCCCACAAGTGGGATTGTTGGAGTGAATAGTAGTTCCATTTTCAGTAGTATGAGGGTCCTCCACACAGCTCTTCATAGTGACTTGACCAGTTTACATTCCCACCAGCAGTGTGGAAGTGTTCCTTTCTCTCGATATTCACACCAACATTTATTGTTGCCCCCCCCCCTTTTTTTTAATAGGCCGTTTTTCTGGTGTGGAATGGTATCACATTGTAGTTTTGAGTTGCATTTCCCTGATTATTAGGAATGTTGAGTACTTTTTCAAATGCCTACTGACCATTTGTATTTCTTCTTTTGAGAAGAGTCCTTTTAGCTCTTTCTCCCATTTTTTGATTGGGCTTTTGCTTTGTTTTTGTTAAGTTGTATGAGTTCTTTGTGAATCTTTATCAGACCCTTATCACTTGTATGGAGGACAAACATTTTCCCATTTGGCTGGGTTTCTTTGTACTTTGGCTGTTGTCTCTTTTATTGTACAGAAGATTTTTAGTTTGATGGAGTCCCAACTGTTTAAAACATGTGTAATTTAAAGTGGTAAGAGCTATTTGGTACCAGCCAGGGCAACAACAGGGACAGTTGTGTATTTCCCACCTTGTATGTCAATGGCATTAGAGCATGTGACTCACAACACAGTATGTGGTTGGGGGGTGGGGGGGTCTTGGTTCATGCTTCTTTGGTTGTGTGTCACCCCACTACCCTCACCACCGCCTTTTAACTGACCTATCACCTTGATGCTCAAGTTTCTCCAGGACTCATAGAAATACAGACTCTCAGGCCCCATGCAGACCCACAAACTCAGTCTGCATTTGTACGAGATCCTCACCTACTTTCTCTGCACATTTCAGCTTCAGATCCTTCAACCAAAAGTGGTGAGTGAGTAGAGATTGTGTTGATATCTATCTAATGGGAACTGCACTCCCAGGAGGCAGGATCTCAGGAAGAACCAGCCACATCCCAGGTGATGACATGGCTTTTCCTCTGCCTCCATCCTATAACTCCACATGCACAGCCATGCAGGGTCACTACTTGCTGCCTTTTCATGGGATCTTGACGGTCGTGCCCACTAGTCACAAAAGCACATTCCCACTGGGATATCGACAGAGCCAGTCCAGGCCTTACTCCTGTTACATCGACTGTGATGGCTAACCCTCTCCCTGCTTGCCCCACTGGGTTGGACAACAAAAATTCTGGACCCCAAAAAGCCTTGACCCTGGTTACACTTGGGGAACACTGTGAAAACATCCCTCCCCCAACTCTGGAGGGAGGAAGCCTGGGCAGACATAGAGTCATAGAGAAGTGACTCCACTACGAGGCAGTTTTAAGTCCAGCTGAACCTCACTGTGGCTACACAAGGAATCATGGGAGGTCACCTCCATGGTCAGACTTCATCCTTCCCCCCATGTTTGGGGGTGGCACCTCTCCTTCAGAGCTGAGCAGAGCAGAGCTCAGGCAAGTGGCAAGAGCTATTTGTTATTCAAAACAAAGTAAGGAAATGAGCCTCTGAAAGCTGAAAGCCTCCTCAGGAAAAACCTGGGAGTAAGAGAACTCTGAGAGATGAGGGGGACAGGAAAACTTTGCCTGATCTTTGGATGCAAATAACAGATGATAGAATGTGCTGGAATCAGATTGTACTCATTCTCCTTGGCGCATCAGGCCAGGTGGAGGGATTTACTTTGCCTTCTATGCTCTTGTTCTACAGACAGTCTTAACCACAGAATGCTGTCCTTTAATGGTGAAGGAAAGGTGCTTAACAGACTGGCTAGGACTCCCAGCAGTCTGAAACACAGCCCTGTCACCCAGAGCTTCATGCACCTGGCCAGCTTCTGAGCTGTGGTTGTGCCCCACAAACAAATTCAGCAGGATTCTGATCTCCTTCCACTCCTGCTTGGTCTCTTCCAGGGCTTGGCAGTCAACCTCGGGCCTCCATCCTTTTCTTCCCACACGGGATTTCAGCCATTGTCAGCTCTCTGGTTGAGAACTCCAGGGCAGCTCTGAGGCTGGGATTTGGTACAAAAAGCCTCCAACCAGCATAGAAAGTCAATCAATCTATAGAGCTCTGGATCCTCCTATGTTCACAAGGACTAGCCCTGCTCACTGTCTCAGCTCTCCACAGAGAATGTGGATTATTCCCTTTGACCCTGGTTCCCAGCTGAGTCCTTGGTAGTTGGAAGGATGCCAGGGCAGAGGTTCCAAAAGGCACAGTCGTCTAAGTGCCTGAAATTGGTAACAAAACCAACAAAGCAGGGTACCTAATTAAACTTCCAAATGGGAGCAATGGATCCTTTAAATCCAGCCACTTATCAGGTTTGTCCCAGCCCATGTGAGCAGTAGAAAGACCACACTAACCTTAAGAGAAGGTAAAAACAAGATTAATTCACTAAGAGGACCAAAGAGACAAAAACCACCAAGGGTACAAGGGACCCACTTTGATTATCTTGCCAACCAGTTCAGTCTCTAGTCCAACAGCTACACATGAATTCTTAGTCATGTGTTCACAAAATGGCGGCTGCCCCACCTTCAAGCCAGATGAAGAAACCAAGATGGCGCTCTTGCTCCTTCCACAAAAGCAGGAGATTTGAATCCAATGAAGAAACCAAGATGGCATCGTCAATCCTCCTCCAAAAGGCACAGCTCCAACAATCTTTCAGCTTCAACTCTGAACTGGCCCCAAACCAGCAAGATTCATTTGATATAACAGCAGCAGCCACTTCAGACATCTCATGATGAAAACAGCAACACAGCAAGTTCTTTTCAGGTCTCCAGATAATTTCCAAGCTTCACAATTTCAAAGTTAAAGCAAGTTTTCAAGTATCACATTTCCAATTTAGCTTACAAAGGTCACAAGTTTCTCCAGCATGCTTTTCTGGGCTCCTCACCAGCTCAGACTGGGGATGGAAGCTCAGAGCATGACTTCATCCCCTGCCCCACATGGTAGAGGCAGCTCCAAGACCTCCAACCTCCCTGATGTTCCTCTGCTCTCTCTCCCTTCTTCTTCCTCTCTCTCTCCTCTCCTTATATCCCCCTCACTCTGCTCCTCTCACAAGAAGGCTTGGCTTCCCTTCTCCAAGTCTCTGCCCACCAGGGCACAATGGCTGTCATCCTAGTGCAGCACTATAGTGCTGGGAACCACGGCCCCTCAACTTCACCACAGCACCCCTATCATGCCTATTTGGGCACATCGTATGCATTGGCTCATTCACTCACTCATCACTGCACTGCATGGCGCACTCTCCTGGAACTGATTTTGCTAAGTGCTCAGACCACAATGGTAAAAAAATACACACTCTATCCTCAAAGAGTCTACTAACTAGTAGCGAATTCAGATCGCCACACCAATAATCATAGTAAGGGTAATTCACCACGAGAGTAGAAAATGTACAGTGGACAACTTCAGTTACTAGCTATGTGGTATTTGATATTTGAAAATCTACTTAACCTCTCTGAACCTTGATCTGTTTTTGGTTTTTTTTAATCTTAAAAGGGAGCTATTTCAAAGCATTGACCCTGATGGTGGTTATGTATACTGAGTTACTATTTGTAAAGTGCTTTAAATGGTCTTTGGTACATATATGTGTCTCCTCAAGATAATGGACAAATTAAAAGGCTGCCCTGAGCAGGTCAGAGAATATAGAAATGAAATGGCACACATATTGGTCAATTTTTGACAATAGTGCAAAAGTCATTCATTGAAGACTGTCTCTTCAACAAATGTTTTGGAACAGTTGGCCACTATATACCAAAAAGGGGGAATTTGACTTTACTCCAGATACAAAGCTAGTCTCAATAGGCATGGCAGATCTAAATGAAAACTCTAAAATTACAAAACTAGAGGAAAACAGCAGAAAAAGATTTCTTTTTTTCATAGCAGGAAAATTTTTATGATCTAGGAAACTATCCTTCATTACTGGAAAAAGTAAAAATCATAAAAGAAAAAAGCAGTGAACTGAACTTCATCAAAATTAAAAACATCTGCCTTTAAAAACCTATTAAGAAGCCAAAAAGACAAGTAGCGGTCAGGCGAAATGTTTGCAAAACATGTAAGTAAAAAAGACTCTGTCTCCAGAATATACAGAGAATTCTTGATATCAATGAGAATAAAAACAGCCCAATTGAAAAATAAGCACATAGTGTGAGCAAAGATTTAACCACTGAAAAGCATAATAATAAAATGCCCAGCATCACTCGTCACCCACTTAGGTGAAAGTTGCATATAAAGTGAAATGCGTGTGAACCCAATGGTCCAGCACCACCCCCCTTCACCCCAACATTTGCTCTGGAAAACGAAGATGGATCCAGACACAAAATCCTCTATGCAAATGAACAGCTTTGTCCATCTGTCTCAAAGGAAGCTGCGGTAATATGCATCCACTGGTGAGCACATCCAGGATGGAATAAAAAGCAACAGAATAGCAAAGCTCTGATACATTCTGCAGGAAGATACAGCGCAAAGGGGGTATGTTCAAGAGAAGAAGCTAGACACAAAGACTGGTGCCACTATATATTCCGTTCTGGACTTTCTGGAAACAGCAGAAGGGCAGGGAACGACATGCTTGCAGGAACGATGGCTGTTGCTGGTGGGCTGGGAAGGACAGAGGGCTTGGGATGTCTAGAGGAATAGAGCAGTTCTTTTTTGTGATGTGGTGGAAGTTACAGAATTGAATACCCTTGTCAAAGTCTTCCGGATGACAGAATAAACAGCATATAAATTATGCTTCAGTAGACCCAAAAAAATACTTGTAAAAGCAATTCATGCTTCTTGTGAGAAATTAAACTAATTTTAAATTAATTTAATTTTAAATTAAAATTAACTACTTATGTGTGTATGTTTAGCTTGGTTTCATAGTATCTACCCCGCTAGATGCATTCATGTCAAAAAAATAGAAGTAGGTATTTTCACCTGGTGAATTTTACCATACGTAGATTATACCCAACATACTGACTTCTAAAAATAAAAACAACATTCTCCTGCGGCTAAATAAAACAGTGACCACTCCCAGGAGATCTAGCAACTGGGTAGAAGGTTTGTATTTCATTAAAAGCTGCAGAAATGTTCTCAATTGGCATCCTGACCCCTCCTAACTACAGGTAAACCTATGGTTTTTCCACTGAAATGTGTCTTTTTTTTTTGAGACTAGGTCTCGCATTTTTGCCCATGGAACCACAGACTCATGTTGCCCAGGGTACCTCGGACTCAAGCGATCCCCAGCCTCAGCTTCCCAGGTAGTTGGGATTACAGGCACGCGCCACCACGCTCAGCAATTTTTTGGGACTAGATCTCGCTTCATGCCCTCAGTGGGACTCGAACCGAGATCCTTGGCCCCCGCCATGGCTTCCTAGGCTGCCGCTTACAGGCACAAGCCACCGTGGGCTGAAATGTATCATTTTTAAGACATATATTTTGGCTTAATTGTGTCAATCTTAGGCTCACATCAGCATTCACTGAGCAACCTGTGGGTAAAATCGGCCAATATTCTACTAAAATTAATCTCTCTTGCTCTCTCTCTCTCTCTCTCTCTCTCTCTCTCTCTCTCTCTCTCTCTCTCTCTCTCTCTCTTTTCCACCTCCTCCTCCTCCTCCTCCTCCTCCTCCTCCCGCCCCTCCCATCTCATCTCAGAAGAAATGAAGCTTGAGCTGGAATTTTGAGAAATAAGAGGAAGTTTATCATGGAAAAACTGTCCCTTGGTGAAGGGTCTTGGCACATATTCTGAAACGCACCCTCTTTGTGGACCACCGTGTAAAGCAGGCTTCTCCGCTCAGCTCCATTTGGGGCTGGGCTATTGTCTGTGGTAGGGTGGCCTGTGCCTTGCTGGACGAACTGCACTCCTGACCGCTGATGCCAGCAGTACCCCCACCCCACCAGCTGTAACAACCACGTATTTCCAGACATCCCAAATGTTCCTTTGGGGACAAAATGAATATCCCCGCCCCCGAACCACTGCTGGGGGCTATTGGAACCCAAGGGTGCGTGAGATCCCCTCCTGTGGGAAGCTGGCAATCTTGTCACAGGAAGGAAAAAAGCAAAGAAGACTGATTCTGAGTGAGTTTGTGTTACAGTGTTGGTGCATGACTGAGGGTACCCCAGAACCCCCAAACCTGTATATTTCAAAGGGGTCCAGACAAGCAAACACACACAGACTAAGCAAACTCACCGTAAAAGCACTTGAGCAGAATAATGTGCCCCAAGAGAGATGAGCAGAAGATGCTTCCAGTAAAACACCCTCAGTTCCCCCTCCACTCTTGGGTAAACAGCCAAACAGGATGGCCCAGACCAGGGCCACCATGGCCCAAAGCTTGCCACAAGTCTAAGGCACCTTCCGGCTGGGAACCATTTCAAAGGGGCAGAAGAAGTCAGACAAATCTGGGGCAAAAGGAGAAAAAGTATAAGTCAAGTCAAGGCTGCCCCATCAGCCTCCCCACGTATCTATCACCTTGTGCGTCTTCCGACTGTCTCTACAGGTCGCTCCTCCACGTGTTCTATAGGTCACCCGAGCTGTTGGTGCAAGTTCAAAGCTGAGAAGCACGTGGCCTTCCCCACGTGTCTCTCGGAGCCCACCTGCCTGCCTAGTAAGAGCTCCTCCTGGCCGCGCACACCTCTGGAGCCGTTCCCTGGTGTGAGTCCAGGCTGGTGGCTGCGTGTAGGTGGGGGTGGGGGTCATGGGATCCTTATATGGACTGGCCTCTGCTCCAACCTTTGCCTGTGCGTTACATGAGTG